>BPLR01018573.1:0-147775 GCA_021605095.1 Caerostris extrusa
TATGTTTTATCAATTATTTAGAATTTATTAATTTTAATATTTGAATTACAATTTGTGTATTATATGCTAAAAGTTTTAAATTTTAAGCTTTTCTATTGTTTTTTGTTTTATTCGTATTATTTTTCTAAAATTTGAATTGTAATATATTTTTATAAATATTAGTAATGCTTTAAATAGTAAGTACATTTGTAAATTTCGATAAATATTGTTTAATAATGAAACATTGTTCATAATGCATATCATGTTCTGACATCACGAAGGCAAAGCGGCTTTCCATGCTCTGAACACAAAAGTCAGTTGTAATCTGATTTTGACATGGAAAGACACTTCTCTTTTGACCTCTTATAAGAGGAACTTAGAAGGCGAAAACTTACCTTATATATTTTGTAATTTTGGTCACTTCATAATATTTTTGGTATGGATCGTAATATTTTATTATATTTACATAAATTGTACATATTCTTCAATGTACATAATGGCCAAAAGTCGTCGTCTTGAAAATCTTGATTTATAATTGTTCTTTCGAATAAAACCATCATTGAATATATTGAACTATGGATTTTTAGGGATGATTAATCATATAAATCTATAGTGTCTATCTGTTCTTTATAACAGTCCTTTTATAACTCATCAAGGACTTATCCTGTCAAGAGGAAATTTTTGTACATGTTCAATATACAATTATCTATCACAATATATGAATATTTATATATAAAATGCTTGTCATTTTTTTGATAATAAATTGTTTTGTCAAATGATTTAATTAACAAAGTTTTGCTTTATTATGAAATATAAAAGTGAATATTTCATTCAATATAAATGCATAATAATAATAATAATAATGATGACGGAAAAAGATATACGTATCCAATTTATTTACAATTGAATGGTCATTATTTTTTCATCTATTAATAATTAATGGGCTTATTTATAAAATAGTTGTGTTGATTCGTAACTATTATTTTGTCTTTCGAACAAATTAATTAAAAATAATTTTGAATGTAATTTTTCATGTTTCATACTTTTATTTTTTATTCAAAGATGACTAAAAAATTAAAATCTAATTTAAGTTCATTATCAACTGAAGGAAAAAAAAAAAAGGAAAATAAATACCACAAAAATCTAAAAATTCGTCTTACTAACATGCTAATAAAAGATTGTTTTCGAAGACAGATTGGGCGATGAACATGAACACTGCATTGTTACTTAATATAGAGAATTTGAATGGCATATTCGGAGATTAGCAAGTAATCGTGAAAAGAACGCCTTATTATACGTAATATCAATCATACGAACGTTGTAATCAAAGATTGGCAAAAGATTGTGATCAACATGCAGTTGTACGTAAAAAGGAAAGCAAACAACCTGTACAAAGATTAGAGCACGACAGTGAGCGTTTAGAGACCTTTAGTTCCTTTATAAAGGTTTCATGTTCACTTTTCTCAAATTCTTTTATTTGTAGTATTTTAATTGCATTTGAATAAATTCAGTTAAAGCAGGATCAGCGAGCATGCATCTGAAGCAACCTAGTCAAGTCAAGTCAAGACAGTGAGCACCAACTCTAACTCCCTTCATGAGTCTGAATTTACTCGTGAAACTCGCTTGATAATTGATCGAAAACATCACTTTCTTATTTATCAGAATTTGAATCCAGACAAAAAAATAAAGTAGAGCTGCAGCTAGAAATAGATATCATAGGTTACAAAAATAAAAAGAGGAAAAGTTTGAAGGTGGAAAAGAAAGAATTTTTAACTATTTGTGAATCGTAGTCTAATGAAACACGTATGGAAATACTTACGAAGTAATGATTTATGAATTACCAAAGGATATCGTTCTTAGACAAGCAGAACCATTCAGAAAGACAAAAAGATTAAATCCTGCTATACAAAGACAAAATTTTCGTTTGCAGACAAAAAAATTATATATATATAAATAACCAGCGAAGGGGGATATTTCTATTAAACATATAAAAATAACAAGTTTTACAGAGGGGTCAATTCTATAGTATTTAAATCTGTCAACATATATAATGCGCGTATCTCCCTTTGAATCAGAACTGGTTGAAAGTTGCAAAAAGCGCAAAACGATTTAAAAAAAAAAAAAAATCGATTGCCCATTTAAATTTTCAAAACTCTTCAAGTTTTCTAGATATTACAAATAAATCAATAGTGTAAAAAACTAAAAAACACGCTTTTAGAGTTAAACTAAAAGTAAAAAATAATTGTTAACATAAGAATAAAATTACTGACGAGAAAATTAATGTCATTGTTCTAAAAGCGTGGGGTGCTCGATATCAATCGTTATAATTTTTCACTAGTTTCATTCCGAAAGGCAGAGTTAGTTTAAAAATGTCATTACAAAGCACCCTACGCTTTTAGAACAATGACATTAATTTTCTCGTCAGTAATTTTATTCTTATGTTAACAATTATTTTTTACTTTTTAGTTTGATTAACTCTAAAAGTGTCTTTTTTAAACCATTAATTTTTTTTTACTTTGATTAACTCTAAAAGCGCGTTTTTTAGTGTTTTTAAACTATAATATTTAAATGAGGTACCAGTACGGTGGACTGGAACTATAGTTCTTACAATAATTTAATTGCGGGTAAAACAAAGGCTAAATGTAAATATGTCGAGCCAGCCAGGATTCGAACAAGGAATCTCCTGATCCGTAGTCAGGCGCGTTACCGCGTTGTACCACTGTCCCACGTAGGATCGAATGTCTTAGGTACTTTCATTCTACATGGGTTAAATTGCTCTTCATGAGTTAAAAATAAAATCACTAATCCTGGCGATCCTAATCATGATGAGATAATTAACTTATCAAAATATTTTATTGTCGCCGGTCCATGATAAGTCTAAAAACGTTCAAATTAAATCTGATCGCTTAAAGGAGGGCAAAATCGAGCCCAAAGAGTAAGTTACAAAACAAACATGTACAAACATACAGGTGAAACTAATAAAAGCGTATTAAAAAAAATAACAATAAAATAAATAAAATAAAAAACCACTGTAATTTCCTAGCCAAGCACACAAGATTTTTCCTATAACTCAATTGAAACAATGAACCGTCGATGTAGAAATATTATACATTTCTTTAAATGTGACTTTCGGTTTGTTTAGCACCAATATTTTATTATTTTTATATCAACACTCTTTCGAACACTGTAAACTTAAAATAAAATATTCATTTTAACTCAAAAATTTATATTGCTGAAGTCTCTTTTAATTAATTTTGTTAAGCATCGATCAGTGTTCGGTCTTTAAATAATAATATCAATAGATTTTAACTTATTAAATTTATCAATCTTTTACCGTCTTAAAAAATTAATTATCTTTCGAATCATGTTAATTTCGAAAACATTTCAATTAAAATTAATTCAAATAAATCAAAATTAAAAGTCTACTTTCAGGTTATTTTCATGAGAAAATTATTTTATGATCTGTTTATCAATACTTACTTTTCAAAATTGCTTTATAGACAGATTCTTATGAGTTTCCATAAATTACAAAATTTCATTTTTTTTTTATCTTCATAATTTGATTAGTTATTTTAAGTATCCTTTCTGACCTACAAAGTCTCTAAATTGGCCTTCTTAGAGAAACGTATTGTATCTGATATTTGAAAAGAAAATAAAAATTACCCAGATTTTTACAAGCTTACCAAGTAGTTCTGGCTGTGTAAAATCATAAAAAAAAAAAAAAATTATATATTTTAGAAAACAATTGCAAGATTAAAATGTTTCACTTGAATGATTTTGTCTAGTGAAGAACAATTTCTGGTCTCTAAAGGGTAGTAATAACGAAACTTATATATGAATTTTTTAATAATCGTTTAACATTTAAAAGCTCGTGGCTCTGTCGCAACGAGCCGCTGGTGAGCACTGAGGCGAATTTTCAGCAAGCAGGCGGGGGCTTTGTTGTAGACATTGGTTTAAAAAAACGAGGAGAATTACATCAGCTTCTTCATCTTGCCTCATTAGACCAGGTGGGAGTTTTACTGGATTTCTCCATATGGTACTCAAATGCGGGTAGTTTCAAAGTCCTTCGGAAGGTATTGCCTTCCTTCTTCATCGTCACCGAACCAACTCATACTTCCACCTACGGTGGTCCATCATAACACAAGCTGCCTCCTATTTCCCTCATTCCATGAGACTACACGTTCTTGATCTACATGTTGATGTCTACCAATTGGGATTAGAAACAAAAAAAAAGCTCATTATCTTTCGAGCAATACCACCCATGAAGAAAAAAGGTTAACTTATCGAAAATAGCAAAATTAAAAATTTATTTTCAGACTGTTTTTCATATAAAGTTCTTTTTTATCTTTCTTTTAATAAAATATTGCATTCTAGTTTTAATGAGTATTCATATATAATTTTTTTTTTTTTTTTTTTTTTTTATCTTTTATAAATTAAGTCTTTATTTCAATTTTTTGTTTCTGTGGCTGTCAAAGCATTTTTCTTCTTAGTGAAGCAGTTTACTCGAGCAATAATCCATATATTTGAAGACCCTAAAAATTATCATATTAAAAAAAAAAAAGAATTGCAATAATCATGTTGTTTTTACATGCAGTTGTAAAATTTATCAAGCAAAGCGAAGATTGTTCTCTCAATACTGAGGTAGCCTGTGAATTGGTGTGGTTTGGTTTGTCGCTCTACGGTCATCTTGTGCACACGATGGCTAAAGAGGCCAGGACCTACAGTTTAAAGACGGTGAATTGAAGTAAATAAACGATCCTCTCAGTGCTTCAATTGCTCCGATTAAGATGGATTGTTTGATTCTTTTTTCCGTAAGCGTGTTCACGACACTGAACTATTCGGGCTGTGCTGCGGCATTCAAGCAAAAAGCAAAGTCAATCAATTTTATATAGTTTATACAAACAATAATTTACTTGTAACTGAAGTTCGACCACCGATTGTATGGAAAAATTAAAAAGTTCGAAAGAATGCAAACAAAGCAGCGTAATAAAGATAAAGATAAGATAATTTTGAGGGTTTATTACAATGAAAGCAATTTTATTTCTTAATAATTAAAATTTTAAAGTATGTAACATAGAAATAATAATTAGATAAAAAAAAATTCCACAACAATTCATTAAACTTTTTTTCTTTCAAAACTAATTTGCGCTGTGTATATCTGATTAGCATTCTTATAAAAGAAACCCATTTTCGATTTTAAATGGATGCTTCCTTTCCTCACAATAGATAGTTTTACAATACATACATTACATCACTACCCCTCACCCCCCATACCCACACGCACACACATTCAAAAATGTTTTAATACAGCTTTAGATATTCAAGAAATGCAACAGAATTTCTCATCCTTTGGTTAAGAGAGAAAAAGAAGAAGAACCACGAAGGTGGAAAAGTAAAAGTAACTTCTGAACCACAGAATAAACAAGCTTTATTAAGTCTTCTGTCTTTAATTTTTGTAAATTATTATTTCTTGATTTAGATTTTAGAATTAACTGTAACTGACTGTTGTTGTGGAAACACAGTCACAGTGAAACGAAACTAAACCACATAACGAAATCTACCTATGTCCATATTCGTTGGTGTTGTCGTAGGTTTCGGGTGTTACTGAAAATGTCTGCCTTAGTGAAAGAATTATTGAATATTACTCTTAAAAAATCCATTTTAGACTTTCATAGAACAATCTGTACTTCTCAGATTCTAGCAAGAGAATTTCGAAAAAATAAGCGTCAAAACATTGTTATTAAAGAAGACACATTACCCCAAGAAAAATCGTTCGACATTGAGCCAGCTTGGATCAAGTACGCCATTCCATTTCGTAGCGTTGTTTCTTGATTAGAGTAGCCATTTTGTTGCTACGTGGTAAATTTCTTTATTGTCTTTATTTCTAACTTCTAAATGCTCAAATGTTATATTGTTTTGTGTTATTTTCTCATAATAAACAAAATGCAGTCATTCAAACTTAACTCAAATATTTAAATACTTTCAAGTTTAGCTTTTTAAATTTATGCCATCCTAGCGCCATTTTGTCGCAGTAACCTAAAACTTGAGCAGAAATGATAATAACAGAATTCTTGGTTTGTATATTTACTTTATTGTTCATCTAATCTTTTGTATCAATATCTTTTAAGACTAATTTAAATGCCTCTATAAAAAAATAAATTTTGTCTTGTTTTGACCTACGAAAAAAGCCTTATAAATTAATAAGTATCTTCTTTCACTGCTTTAATTATAATTGAAATGAAATCTGAATCTTAAAATTGGTATACTTCCACACTGGATATTGATTTAAATTTGTTAGTTTATTATTGATTGACATCGAATGTAGTTATTTTTTTAATTCTTTTAAGTACTTGCAATTTTTTAATTACCTGCATAGTATAGATAATTGATATTTTTCAAGTGACTGTAAAAAATAACCTTGTGAAAAGTTATCTCATTAATTCCTCAAGATTTAAACACTTCTCAGTAATAAATTGCTATAATTTTGTAGGACATATTGTTGGATATTAGCTCAAGTTATATTTCATTGATTTTTATGCTGTTTGTAAATTAGGGCATTCAAAAATTAAGTATTTTTACAAAACTATATATTGGTTTTTTATTTCTTTTTATGATTAGTATAGTTTTTATATCAGCCAGTAATAGCTATTCTTTCAAAAAAGATAAAATAAAAATAAAGTTCTTTCATTTCTTTTTTGGTTTTATTATTAGTTCTTTGGTACTCAATTATCTAGGCTTATCTTTTTGATTGGCAAATATAAAAAAAAACATTTATTAAAAATTTAATAAATGCTTATAAATTCATTAGGTTACTTTTATTATAAGAAATGCTTCTATTTCAGTAAATTGCTGTTTGATTTGGTGTATATTTTATTTTGTAGTAAATGATTTTTATTCAATTTACCATAATTGTGTTCACTACCATTTAAATATTTTGATGCCTGTCAATTATATATATAATTTCAGATAAAAAAATTACTATATCTGTCATGAATTAAATCAAATTAAATTTTAGTTATTGCAATAAATATTGTTCATTTATAATTAAATATTGAAATGCCAATTTTATTGTCTGATAAATTTTGCCTTTTTTATATAGTAGGATATGTTCCTTTGACAAGGAAGAAAAAAATGCTTGATAGTGATATGGTGTTTAAAAATATTGTCAGTATCAGTTGTTTATATATATTGATAGGCCTTGTTGGTATGGTGTTAAGGCCAAATGTCTGAATTTGCATATTTTATTGGAAAAATCGTGAAAAACTCCGTCAGGCAGCCTGACTTATAATAAATTGAGCATTTTTTATACTTGATATTTCTCTTAAAAAATAATAAACTAAAATTTTGTACAGTGGATACTTCGTAGGCTGTTTTCATTACATTCATATTCATTTAAAATAAAAAAAGAATATTATGAGAAGTTGTATTTGAAAGTATTTCATTTTTTAATTTATTATAAATTTTCTTTGAATTTTTAGATATATTTATTTTAATTTAGAATATATATATCCCTAAAAATTCTATATTCTGTATGTGTTATAAAAGAGATAAGCAAATATTTTACCTTTGTTATTAAATTTTCATTTTATCTAAATTGCTTTCTGCAGTTACTGTTGATGCAGAATTGATGGCGAATTTAAATTGTCCATGGTTATCTCTATTATCCCATCTAATTTCTACATACAGGTTTCTAACTATGAAGACATAATTAATGCAACTACATCAATGTAGAGAGCTTTGTTATTGCTCCCAAGGTTTTTGAAGATTTTTTTTTTCCCCGTAGCATCTTTCCTTCATTCTTGTGATTCTTGTCTAGTCTTTCCCTCTGCCTCCCTTCATATTTTTATTTTACAAACTGTATCATGGGAACAAATAGAGAATAGTAATGTCATAGTCTTTTTTTCTGCAATTGTTAATTCTCAGTAACATTAAAAATGACTGATAATGATATTAATAATTTTTTTAATGCTATTTAACATCATTTTTCTTTAATAAATCTTAGTTGACTAAACTGTATTTTTCTGCAGAAGTGTAGTCATTCTTGTAATATAAATATGGTAGTCAACTTAGGGTTATTCTTAAGTATAATTTTTTTGCTTGTACTGAATGATGGGAAGTTTAGAAATGCATGCCAATATTTGCTGCTAGGGCAAAAAATACATTAGACTTAGGAATGGATACTTTTATGTATTTTAGTCATTTTGCCATTTCTTCAGGATAACTAGCATATTAATTACATATGGTATTGTAATGACATATAACATTGTAATTATAATAATAGACCTAAGACAATGTCTTTGAGAGCTTTTTATTTTATCTATAGTGTGATGGCAAAAAGTATGATTTTGTATCCTTTATATTACAAATGATTTGTAATTCATGAATATTAATGACAGTGGACATTTATTTTAAAGGGAATGGTTATCCAAGATTTAGAATTTTAAATAATATATAAAAAAAAATTTATAAATTTTTTTTTTTAATAATTGAAGTTTAAAAGAAAAACTTTACAATTAGAAAAATCTATTTAATCATTACCTAAAATAAATTAAGGATTTTATATTACCTCAAATTGATTTGACTAGAATAAGTAATATATAAATCATTTTAAATGTTTGAATGTGATTCTTTAGCTTTTATAAGATAGAGCACATTTCTAAGAGTACAGTTTTTATATGGGAGGATTCATACTGTATCTGTAAAAAGAAAAAAGCACAAGAACTTATCTAACTTCATTCACACAGTAGATGACATCATATTGCCTTTTTTTAACTTTTTGCTAATGTGATCTCAGAAAGTTTTTTATTTCTTAGACCATTGTTTCTCAATCCTTATTTCTTGATTAAACTTGTTTTAGTTTTAACATTGATCCCCATTATAAATTTTTTCCATTTTTATTAATTACTTTAAAATTGAATATAAGGCTGGCTGATGTTGAGATTTTAAAAATCTGCATCACCTATCAAAAATTACAATATTGACTTTATACAAATTAAAAATTTTGAATATGGGACTTGTTTTTGAATTATAAACAATGAAATCTAAGCTTTTGATCCATTCTAACAGCTAAATTTGTTAAAAATTGTTTTCAGTGATTATTTTTTTAGTGTGAATTATTTTCATTTTACTTAACTTGACCTTTCATGTTGTATCTTTTTCTCATTTGATACACATTTTATTTAAAATTCATCTAATTAGTTTTCTCCAGAACAACTTAGTGGAACAAGTGGAGTACCATAAATATCTGTCAAAATAAAATAATTGTGTCAATAAATATATTAGACTTGGCTACATTTAAGAAAAATGTTAGATATGGGGGGATATAATTACCGATTAATTTTAATAGAAATTAAGGGGGGATTAAGGTTATCTGTATTTAAAGCCCTTGATACTTTGAAAGTGAAACGGATTGCAAATTTTCTTCAAAAGAAAAATGTTACATAAGAATAAATCAATATATATTTATTATATATATATATATAACATAAACGAATGTTTAGTTATAATAAGTAGAAAGATCATAATTGAGATGTCAATGTAAATATATATTTCTGTAAAACATGAAGATAATTTTTTTATTTGGGAATAAAACTTTTTAATTATTTTTAATATGGTAAAATAAGATATTTTTGGTTACTGTATAACTTTCTTTTTAAGTATGTTGTGCAGACCTTTACTTAGATTCTTCAAATTTTCATCTTTTTGACTTAAATTATAAACTCTTAAAAAAAAATTGGTACTTATGTATTAACGGTACCTTGGCGACAGTTGCGCCAATAAAGAGCACACGCGCCAACCGCTGCTACAGATTTGGCGCCATTTACACTTAAAATTTTTGTTCCAAATAATAAAATATATATGAAACGCTTCATTTAAAATCAAAACGCTTTCAAAATATTTTTATTCCAAATAATAAAGATTGGCGACACTTAAAAACCGCCAAGTCTGTCGCCAAGCTATCGTTAATATGCAAGTACCATAAAATCAGTCCAAGAACTTTCAATTTGTTAAATTAAAAATTTTTTTATATAAGTAAAACCATCATTAAATATGTATAGTTTACAAAATTTTGTAATATTAATGTACTTAGATTCTAAGTACAAAATCTTGTATTTTTATATTTTATTTCTAAGAAATATCAAACGTATGAATAAAATAATTTCAAAGATGATATATATATTAAAAAAAGGAAACTTTAAATAAAATTTCAATTTTTGTTAGTAAGTTTTTTTTTTATGTAAATATTCTTAATAATCAAAATTGTAAAAGAAATGATATTAAAATTTACTTTGTAAGAAATATATAGAAATGCTAACAAATATGATAAACTGTCATATATCAGACATCCTTTCCTCCCAAGATGTATTAACGATTTCAAACATTGGTTTTTCTCATGTTGGAAATCAGTTATTATATTAATAGTTGATATTGGAGTTGACTTTTAGTTAAAACATTCTGACAAAGGTAGCTTTATGATGAACTTTCACATTTCATATAATTTTTTTATCATCCATTTATAGCTTCGAGTTAAATTATTTTAATTAAATATTATAGCTTAAAATTTCAAAGATTTACTTTATTAATAAATTTGATTGTTTTTATTGTTTGTGGCCAAACAAATATATAAAAGAAAATTGAATTATGTACTTAAATATTCTTATGTGGATATTCTTATTTTTTTGTTTAATATATATATATTATTTATTTCTTATGATTTATTTTTATTTTTTTGTTTCTTCTTATTTTTTGTTTAATATATATATATTATTTTATTTTAGAAAATGTGATTTTCCTGATGAAAATACCAAAAATGTGTTGTTCAATGGAATTAGATTTGCTGATTTACCAATTGTCCATATTCGAGTTTCCAAAAATAATACCATCTACGCACTAACTAATGCTGAAGGTAATTAATTTTTCTATTTACACTTGAGAAGATTAAGACATAATTAAATATTCTAACAATATTCAAAAGACAATAAGATTCTTAAGCCAAGCTTAATGGCTTTCAAGTGATTACCGTGAGCAATCCTGTTTTATTTCATTCTTGAACCCTGCATTAGTGGAAAGTTTCATAACATCTTAGTTTCTAAGACACTAAATATAAGAATTTGACAGTGACATTTTTGTGTTATTTATACTTGCTTATTTTTTGGAAGTTTTTTATTTTTTCATTTTAAAGCTGATATCTTACTCAAATTTAAAAGAATTTTTTAATATTCACTGATATTTTCATACTTTGTTTTTGATAAGCCTTTATATATATTACTTATTAGAACTTTTAGAAAATTAAAAGTTGAAAGATTTCTCCCTTTTGTTTTAAATCAAAACTATTACTTAAAAAAAAAAAAAAAAAGTTGTAAAACTTTTTTTTTTTTAATAAAAGATTAGCTTTTGATTTTTTCTAAAATTTTCCTTTACTTTAATTAAAAAACAAATCCACAATGATCAAAACTAAACTTTAAAGTGTTATTTAATCTTGAAAATAAAATTAATTTCATGAATTTTATAAAAAAATATTTTAATATTAAAATAAAATTTAAATTATTTTTCTTTAATATTAAAAATGAAGCTTACTTGACGTATGTTAATGTTTTTAATGTTCATTTATAGATATTTTATTCTAAAAATTAAAAAGGAATTCAAATAAACTATTAATTTCTCTTCCTAACATAAGATAAAAGTACTGTTTACATGTGCATGAATATATAAAGTTATAAGTAAGTTGTTATTGTTTATTGATTAAAAATTTTTTTATAGGTGAATCAAAAGAAATCAGATCTTGTGTAAGTTATCTTTAAATATTTGATAGAATTGTAAGAATTTTGATTTAAACTTCTCAATTAAATTAAAAAATTCTTTAAATTAAAATTACTTATTTAATATGTATGTTTATCTAATATGTATAAAAAATATCTTGACTTAATTTTAATTTTTTATTACATTATTTAGTATAATTTTTTTCTTTAAACATTCAAAACTCTTTGAATCTCATCAATTCTAATTATTTTGATGTTTCAATTTTTTGGTGAATGCATGATAATGTATATCATGTAAATTTTAAACTTATCTATATGTAATCTGTATGTTTCCAAAACAAAATTAGTGTTTATTTTTAATAGATTCCATTTAAGTAAAATGATTCTTTTGTATATGAGTGTTAGTGAGCATTCATTATCTAATATATGCATAGAATATTTGATGTTTTGTGATAATTTTACATAAAACTATAAAAAGACTGAGTTAAACTTTTTTTTAGTCATGGTGCTATTAAAAGCTAGTTGCATGTTATTATTTTGATGAATGATTTTTTGTTAATTTGATTTCTAAAACATTTACAACTTGAAAAATTTATGAAAGTTTTTCTTCAAAAAATATAAGACAGCTGAAAAGAAAATGTTTAAGAGTTCAACTATATGAAATTTAAATTCAGTTGGAATAGTGTTTGAAACAATTATTTGCATTAAATTGTTTCATGTGTAATTTATATGTGAATAATACTTTCTTTGGCAATTATCTTAAATGCTTTCTCCAAGAAAGCATTCTCTGCCTGCAGATTACAAATATATTTTTGCTAACTTAAAACCCAAAATCATGCTGCTTTATATATTACTTTGTTCATTTAAGTTTATCAGTTTTAAATGAGCTAAAATGCTGTTGCAAATATTATTTTTTTTTAAATTGATGTCTTTGTAGAAATAGTTCTGTATAAGAGATTACAGATAGTATTTATATTAAGAAATTTTTAGTTATTATAAGTAAACATATCTAAAGAGTTATGATTCTAATGGTCATAGTTAACTGTTTTAAGATTTATATACAGTAGATATACGATCCTATATATTGTATGTATATTTTTGGATACTTTATTTGATAATGAATAAATGTTTAAATGGATATAAGTTTTAGAATATACTTTATTCTGCTTTTTTTAAAATCCCCTGCTGTAGGTTGTTAAACTACAACCAGCAGTCTTAACTGCATTCACTCATAGTTTGCCTTTTATAGGAAAGGACCTTGGCACTATTTAAAAATTAAGTTCATTATACTAATATCTAATTTTTTTTTGTGGCATCTAGTATTTTTTCTTCCTTTCTTATTAAATAAAATTTTTAATATGAAAGGGTTTAAAACAACTTTATATAACAAGATCAAAAGCATAAAATGTATTTTTTAAAAGAAGGCATAAGTTCTTTGTTATGTTCATATGTTGTGATTCAAATTGTTAATGTTTTGAATTCTTATGCTTGGTATATAATTCTTTTGTAGTAGACTTTTTTTTTTTTTTTTTTTTTCCTTCTAATGCAGTTGGCAAATAGACCGTGATCTTTCGGCATAAGGGCTGCAGCGATGTTACTCACTTTGCATTACCCTGAGGGCGCGTGTAACTTGATGGTAAGCCACGGACGCGGAGTAACAATGCCCCCGCAACGCTCTACGATCCTATTAGGACTGGGACCTATGGTTTAAAGTGGATTCCAAACCACTACAACACCCATGGGCAAAGCCATGATTTGAACCCGATATCTGTGGTACCGAACGCCAGAGCGCTAGCCATCAGGTCCCTTTTGTAGTAGATATTGTACATAGTATAAGTCTAGTAATTTTTAGTAGCAATTTTTTATAACTAGTATTTTATATTCATGAATTTTAATTTTTTTTTAGGGAATAGAAGGATTCAAGAACACAAAGAAGGGAACCAATATTGCTGCTCAAGCTACTGCTATTACTTTTAGTGCAGTATGTATTAAGTTCTTATAAAAAATGTTTGTATGTTTTATAATTGTTATGTTTAAATTTTTCTTATGAAAATTTTATTTTCAGAAAATATTGAGAAAAGGCTACAACCAAGTTAGAGTTTCAATAAGAGGTTTAGGTCCTGGTCGAATGGTAAGTTTATTTTTGTCGCATTAACTTTTTTTTTAAATTACATTAAAAACATTGTTAGAAATGCATAAAAATCTGAATATGAAAATACTTAACAATATTAAAGTTTCACAAATTCAGTTAAGTGTACTTTTAACTGTTAAAAAAGCATCAGAGCTTCTATAAAATGTAGCTTTTAACATAAGAATATTTAGAATGGCATTTATCTTAATTTTAGAAGCTTGCAAAAATTGCATTCTATCTCCTTGAAGTATGCAACTAAGTTATAATACTTATCTTATACTGTCAGAATAAGATCAGGATTAGTTTTAAATTAAATGATAGACTGTGATTGATTATACCACAATTAGAAAACTATTGTAAACTTAAAATTTATATACAACGAGATAGCCATTGTATCACAGCACTTGCTTTTCATGCTGTTATTTTCATTGTCATAATTTGTCAAATTTTATGTTTTGTTCTTTCATATGTATACTTTTTTCTTTTTATGCAATGATGTATTGAATTTGTTATGGTTTTTTTTTTAGGCATCAATAAAAGGCTTAGAAATGGGTGGTCTTGATATTATTTCCATTACAGATAGAACACCTGTTGTACATAATGGAAATAGACCTAGGAAAGCAAGGAGGCTCTAGGTTACTTTTGTGTTTCACCTTAAACACTTTGTATTTTTCTCTGATTTATCATCATTGTATAATTACTTTTTTTTAAATAAAAATATAATTTATAAAGTTTGTTTTTCTTTTTAAAAACAATGTTAAAATTTTTGTGCACAAGTAGAAAAATACTACTCAGTATTCAAAGATCTCTATTTTCAGGTTATAAATTTTATTTTAAATCAGGTTTAGGAATATTTTTTGATTAAAGTTTATTAACACATACATACACGAAATAAAAAAAACTCACGAAATTTGGGGGTGGAATTGACTACTTACTGATTTTAAAATTTTGATTCACCTTTTAATGATTTTTTTTTAGATTCGTAAAATAAATGAGCATATTATTGTTAAATGTAATTAAAAAGACTTTGCATTTTTCATTACAAGTTTTTTGAATTTATATGTAAATTTTGTTTAGCTTCTAAGATTCTTAATGTAGAGTAATGTTCTTAATGCGATGAAATTGAAATGTTGGCTTTGAATATGTTTGACAATGTGTTATTTTTTATATGAAATATATATTAAAAAGTTAAAATTATTTTACTTGTATCGTGTTAAAGTAGTATTCTGAAATACTAAATCTAATTTCTGTCTTTTAAAGTGTAATTTAGATAAAAGATGAAAAGTCTTATATATATATATATGAAAATCAAATGTAACTGAAAAATTGATGTCAATTTCTAATTTTATTAATATGTCAATCTTAAATTGACTTCAAGATTTGAATATCTTATTCAATAACTTTTCGTACTTTTGTTTAAATATTATTTGGCATTAAACATCCTAGGTTTGTTTTTCTTTTGAAATTTACAATTGCTATAATAAGTTATATCTTTAATTAATAAAAACAATTCTGATTCCATGTGTATACGATTTTTTTTCCTTTAACTTCAATGTATTGAATTCATCAGCCTATGTAATATAATGTAATTTAAATTAAGTAATATGCATCCACTACCTTCAGATGTAAATTGTGTATTAATTACTACATTACATTAAGAAAATTATTTTAAATCTTGAATTATTTAATAGTGCCAAGTTTTTTTGTCTTTAGTGTAGATATGAATATTTATTAAAACTTAATTAATAATTCTATTGATTTGTTGATAGTTCTATTTTATTTGCAGGCTTATAATTTTATTAGTTGGTTGCTGTGTAAAAAATGCATGCCAAATATACAATTAAGGTTACTGAAATGTATTGTTTTTTCTTGACCAAGAAATGTTTTATTATAAGAAATGGAAGAAATTTTTAAAGTAATATGTTTACCATTCAGCGTGATTTATAAGAAGTGACTTAATTTATTAAATAATTGCAATTTTAAGCATCTGTATTTCTATTACCTAAAATATTATTAAATATCTTAAAATTCTGAATGTTTATATTAAAAAATTAATATACCATTATTTTCTAAATGCTTTTATATGAATATTTATTAACTTCATTTCATGTTATGTTCCATTAATAATTCTATTGACTTGTTGATAGTTCTATTTTAAAAACATTTAAAATTTTCTTTTCTAAGATAATGGTATATAATGTTTTGAGTAGTTTTGATTATTTTATTATATTCAAGTTAATATGTAATCAAAATTTGTTTGGAATTTTTTTTTTGATTGACTATTGTTAACGAGTTTGTAATGATATTGAAGAATATTTCAGTTATTCTAAATTGATTAAATTTATTTTTAATTTATGGACATTATTTATTTTTAGACTTATAATAGTCTTTTAATATTAAATTTTAATTTTAGAAATGATTTTCCATTTTTAATTCAGTAATGCTGATCTTAAAATTTCATGTACTTTACTGTTTAAAATCTTTTGTTTCATGTTATGTTGTCTTAATGAGAATTATATAATGTTATTCCAATGTGAAAAGTTATTGTATGTAAAACAATTTAAAACTATAATTTTATATTGTATTATCCTGTAACATTATAGTTCCATTTGTAATGACTGGTGTCCTCTGTTTTTTTAAAAGATAAACTTGTAATTTAGTTGGATATTATAACGTTATATACAAATAAATGTATATAATATATAAAATTTCTGCAATTAATTGCATTCTATATGTGTACCATTGTTAAATTTTATAATTTAATAAATTCTCAAATTTTTTAAGTTGATTCATCTAATGATCTATTATGGAATTATTTTTATAGTGATAACAATGGATTCAAAGATTCCTTTGTTGATACTATTTTATTTAATTTATGGAATTGAAAAGAACAATTATATGTAGAAGTGTAAGTTGAAATCAATTGTGTTTAAGAATTATAAATTAAATTGTGTATCTAGAAGTTGATCATCAAGACATTTATAAAAGATAATAAGATGCCTTAATTTTTCTTTTATAGTTATGAGAATATCTTGTTACAAGAATTATTACTTGAGATAAAGAGTTATACTGCACTTGACATAATTTCAATGCAATCAATGAAATTTTTTAGATGTTGCAGTTTTATCTGAATGAGGGATGTTTTTATTGAAGGAATGGAAATTATTTGGTAGAAATTGTTTAGATAGCATATAAAAAGAATCATTGCTGTAATTTCTTTATATTTGTATATTCATTGATTCCCTTGGATGGTTTTTTTTTTTTCAAAGCTATAAATATTTTTAAAGCATGAAGGACTTGCACAAGTGAGAATTCACTTTTTGAATACATTCAGGTTTAAACAGATTCATCATGTCTCTAGTTCATCATGCATCTTTTAGAATAAATCTTAAATTTGATTTGTCTGATCATGACATTTTCTATTGATTTATAATCCAGTTTTGTGAAATTTGTATTGTTTTCAGTCATGCTATTTTATCTTCAATTAAGATCACTCATCTGACTGCTTTTATTTCAATATATCTCCTTTATTAAGACCCAGGCAATTTTCTTTAAATTGCTAAAGTTCTAATTTATTAACAAGTTCAGATCATTGATCAATTTTTGAACTAAATTAACAGTAGTTCTTAGACTTGCTAGCATCTGTAAATTCTGCCACTGTTGATGTGCAATTGCTGATTTCTATGTAATGCGTTTTCATAATTGAATTTTACAATTAAGCTTAATAAATTCTCTTGCACCTCTACAATAGAAACTCATGGGAGGAAGAAACTATGAAAGTACTTTTTTTATATGGTATCTTTATTCACCTTTTATTTTTGACTAGTGAATTTTAATATTTTTCATTTGGTAAAATTTAGTTATCTTAAAATTTATACCTGTGTATGTGTTGTATACTTAAATAAGGGTTGAAGATTTGTTTATATTAATATTTAATGTAAGTTTTACAAAATTATTTTATGTACTTGTAATGTAATTTCTGGTAATCTTACCTAATTAAGAAGTTATGTATTCTATAGCATGATTATGTTTGCATGCAGAAATTATTTATTATGAATGTATCAGATTTTTAAAGATTTAATTGGTAGATTTCTAAAAATAAGACTTAAAAAATGCATAGTATTTTATTTAGAATGAAATTTCATTTATGATTTCTTGACGAGTCAAATATTTCATGCTTCTCATTCTATTAAAACTTATCTTTCGGAATGTAACCAAGATTTAATGTAAAAATTGTTTTCTTATATATTTCAAATCATAACTTCAGTATTTTATTTTATTATTTTAAATAATAAATTTTGTATTTATTTCAATTTTTAAGTAAATTATGCATGAAACCCTTAGGCAAAGACTATATTAACCTTTACCTTCTTGATAAGTTTGTTACTTTTTAAAAGCTGTGTTGGAAACCATCCTAATAAATAGGGGAAAATGACTATTTTGGAATATTTATGACTGTTTTAGAATTACTGCTTCTCATCAAAGAGGCTAGTGCAAACCTTCAAATAAATTGCCCAATGTAAGTCAAGTCTTGATATAGAACAAATAATTGATATCTTGCAGCACTTCCTAGAGTACTTTCCTGGTAGACGCTTATTAATAATATTGATCTGTCTAGTAAAAGTATTGAAAATTTAGCTTTGTCAAAGAAAGAGTAAGGTGAAAATTATTTGTATACGAGTAAAACAATTTAGAATTTGACATTTCTATAGTACTTTTTTTATTAGCATTTCTGTGACATTTTAGGATTAAACTTTTGTTGGATATTGTCAATATTTTAGGTTTGATTTATATTACAATTGAAATGCAAGCAGTATTTAGAAAATGTTAAGTTTGATTACATACATATCTTTTATAATATAGTTTTCCTCTAGTTATTTCTTTATTAATAATTTACTACTGTGTAGAAAAGCAGTAGGATATAAAGTAATAAGTTGGTCTTGAAAATTAATGTGAAGGTAATTTTTGTCTAATGAATTTGTTTTCAGTAGTTTTGTTATTTTTTACTTTTATGTGACTGATTTTAATTTTGTTAATATGTAATACACATATGTTTGAAGAGTCAACTGCTCTCTAGTTTTTTTAGATATTGTGTTAAAATTGTATTTAAATAAGTAAGTAAATTGCATTTTATTATCAACTTTTGCTTGAAACTTACTTGCAATGTTGTCCAGGAAAGCTTCTATTCTACCTGATATAATCCCATGCTGTTTGTAGGCATGGTATGAGGTTTTCTGGATATCTATCCTATGTTATTGTGCATTTTTTGTGGTTACAGTTAAGTTATGAGAGATGTCAATTATCCAATATTTCAAAAAAAAAAAAAATATATATATATATATATATATTAATAAATACATACTTAAATAAAAAAACAAATTGCAAAATATTTTAATTCTTTTTTTTTTATTACCTAAAATTTATTTTGTAAACAGAATGTAAATTATTAAATATAAAGATAACTATGGTCACATTTATTTGAAAATGTGAAGGTTAAACATAAAATATTGTGTTAAATATTCATAAAAAAAAAAATTTAAGAAATGATGTACTTTTTATTCTTTTCAAAGGTAGGTTTTTTTTTGTTTTAAAAATAATTGTATGTATTTAATTTATTTAAACAAAGTATTTAATATAAATTATCCGGAGCTGAAAATAAATCGGGTAGTCACGTGACCAGAAATTTCTACGTCACTGACTCCAGAAAGATTCAGTGAAAATGGTGGTTGCGACTTGTGTGTAACGTGGCTTAGTAGTGCAGTATAATTATTCTTCTAACTTGTCAGTTATCACAAGTACACTTAGGTGTGATAAGTGTGTTATAAGATTATTTTATTTAATTAATACCTTTAAGGGTTGTCGTTTCTTATGTAATCATTTGCAAAACGTGGTATTGCGAACTGCATGCAGAAATCGAGCTGTCTGCCATCTTGGATTGAATAACACTTGCTATGTAATTGCCGTTCGTATTGTTTTTGTTTATTCCGGACTTAATTAAAGAAGATATTTTATCAATAGAAGTGCTGTTATTCGTAATTTGATGAACATTTGCCCTTGTGGAAATATACCTCTGTAACAACTTAGTTATATTATGGATCAGGTAAGCCTAATTATTTTATCGTCTTTCGAATGTAAACAAAACATAAATTTATCCTTGCTATTCAATCTTTTAAAGATATTTCTAATTTTTGAATGTTTATAATATTAACTTTATTACTACTTGTAATAATTTATACTGTATAGCAAATTTTCAATTTTATCTATTATTCAGTGGGTTTTTCATAAATTTGATATTCAGCGAATGTTTCAATGTTTTTCTAAGATTTTTATGTTGTAAATTCATTATTATTTATAAATTTTATTGTTGGATACATCAAATGAATTTTAGTAGTTTTTTTCGTGGTTAAGTTCGGTTGCATGCTTAGTTATTATGAGATATAAGTTTAAAGATTATTTGGTGCTGCAAGAGCTGAAGCCAAGTTAAAAATTGGTTATTATAATAAAAATAATGCATGTTCCACAATATTGTTCTTTCTGATCTCTAGATTTGGGTTTGTTCTGTAACCTCACCAAAAATTATGCTTTTTCTCTTGGTACCCATTTTTGTTACAGAAAAGAAATAAGTATCTTAGACACCAGAATGTAAACATCTGATGTGTTAAATTTAATATAAACATTTGACATGCTATATTAGTTTTATTTTGAGGATTCTTAATAGTAGCCATCTGAAATATATTGTTCTATGTTTATGTATTGGAATTTGTCTTTAATCAGGAAATTGTATTAAACTTGGCCCATTTTATTTGTTTTTATAACTTGTATTATCATTAGATTCCAGATTTGTTGTTTCATTAATTATTAGATTTAATTGATTTACTTGGTTTATTAGTTTTATTGATATAATTCTTTTGATTGAATCAATAATTTAGCATAATTAAGAACCGTTAACAATAACTTATATTTTCTAATTTGTTTTAATAAGAATACTATTAACCCAATGAAAATATTGCTATATTTCACATTTAAAATGAAATGCCATTTAAGTTGCATGCATGGCTTCTGAAAAAAGAAATGATATACAATGCAAGTTGTTTAAACTAGTACTTTATTTTATACAAAATTGCTTTTAAATTCTCAATTTAATGTTCAGAGCTTTATTTTAGGGAAATGATCTAACAATTCATAGGTTTTCTTCTTAAACATATATTGCAAATATTTATTTGGCAACAAGATTCTTATATAAGGCCTATTTATGAAAATATAACAGTGATGCATTAGAAAATTTTGTGTCAAATTGAAAGATAACATTATTTTCTTGAACTGTAATGTTACTCTAGTTATGATTTTTCAAATCTTACTATGTGTCTGTTTCAAATATGAATTGTCTCTCATAATTTCATTTTAGAATGAAAAATTTAGTGACCTTTTGATGATTTTCAAAATTTTATATATATTTTTTTGGTATAAATTTTTTAAAACTAAGCTATATATAAGTTTTCAAGTGATTGATCTTTATTGTTATAGTACTTTTGAAACTAATTTTTGCATGCTGAATAATTTAAAAATTCAAAAATTTTAACTTATTGTTATGAGTTGTCTTTAATTGGTGTAACTTATTTTAGGGTGGGCATTATAGTAAGTTATAATTTAAAACATGTAAAAAATAATAATTTAAATGACTTATTCTAAGCAAGGTATGGAAATTTGAGTATTTCATTTAGATCGGCATTTAATAAATTAACTATAACAAATTGTTATTCTTTTAAATTAATATTTTATAACTTTTTAAATTATATGTTGACTTTAAGAAATATTAAGTTAATAATATATATAAACATGGATTGATATTTAAATAATGAAACTTAATTTGAAGAAATTAAATTCATATTATATAATTTTTTTTTTTTTTTTTAGTAAGTAAACATATTTTAGTGATGCATGTTAAAAGTTTAAATTGTTCAGTTTTTGCAGTTGGTTTATTCTTAACCTATTTTTTCAGTTCAGTAGATTTTTATAATTTATTATTATCATTTAATAATGTGCAAAAAAATTTCTATAAATCTTGTGGGTATACAAAAAATAAATACAATTGTTCCATAAGGGATATTAATAAATAAAGCTTTATTTTTCTTTATCTTTTTAATCAATATTGAATGGAAGGCTTAGGAAATTTAGCTAAGACTAACAGTAAATAAATATTAAATTATTTCTTAGTTATAAAACATTTTAAATAAAACCATTGAGATATATTTTATTAAATAATAAAAATGCAGTAATCCTGATAAGTTCTAAAAGAGCATAATCCCTTTATTTCTGAGTTTAAAAACATCAGTTAACCTTTTAAATTCATTTAGTAATAATTTATATAATTTCTTGAAATAAGAAAATGCCATTACATTAATAATTATCAATTTTATGAGGGAAATCTTACAGAAATGTGCACACTAAAAAATAGAGGCAAAATCTAAAAATCCTTATCTGAGAATTTACATAATACATATGTTAAAAGATAAAGCGACCATTAGGTATGTATTTGGCAAACATATTGTTTTAAACTTTCAGGAAATGATTATAAAAAACTTCCTCTTCAAGAGGGAATAGCTGTCCAACAATGAACAGTACTGAAATTCTCGAACTAGTAATGTCAGCATCTAGAAAATAACCGTTTCTAACATCGCATTAAAAGCAGATTTGCTTATTTTAATGTAGAGGGAATCATTACTAATTTGATCATAAACTGTTCATAACTAGTTTAAGATTTATGGTATGTGTAGTTTTAATCAAAATTTGAATATTCATGTATAATTTTTGTTTTTCAATGCATCAATTGGGAAACAGACTTTTTTTTAAATATTCATTCTTTATTGTGGGCTTAAGTTTAGATTTTTAATAATGAAATATTTTTAATAGTAATGTTATTATTAAAATATGGATTAAAGCTGAGGATAATAGATCAACATTTTTATGAAGTTATGCTGGTTCTCTTGTTAATTCTCACTTATTCTATCAATTACCTTTTCAATATCAAGTTTCATATTTTGGTGAAATGCTGCAGTCAGAATAAAACAACTCTTAAGTAATTTTTCAAAAATATATGTATAAAAAGTTCCATAAAATATTAAACCTGTGTTTTATGAAATAATTTAAACAGATATAAATGTCTCATAATTAGGAGAAAAATGTTTTAAAATTTTATTGAGTAGGATAAATCTTTTACAAGCACCATCATTTTTAGACTGTCATCTTTAGGACATAGAATACTTGACTTCTATTCATTGATGCATTCAACATGCTTATTTTACCATAGTAACCCATAGAGTATATTCTCCTCCCTGTCAAATTACAATAATGCTTTAGTAAACCTTGTTATCAGAATGTACTCCCTTTGAATGACTGACATAACTTAGATTTAATGTTGCTAATCCTTTATTAATTGCCATCCTGGGAGTTAATTATCATGGGAATACATTTTTACTATTGAAGGACATTAACATGCTGAAAACATATTTAAAGTATTTTGATATCAGAATTATATGAAACTAAAGAACCTATCTTGCAGAATGCTATCAAATATATCCCTTGTGTCATTAAACCTCACTAACCAACCCAAATTGAAATGATCCTTCAACCACCAATCATCTCAAAAGAAAATCTTGTTATTAATTTTCAAGGAATTTCTTTGATCTTATGCACTGTATAAAATCATAAAAGGAAAATGTTTTTTTTTAGGCAATTTTTAGTGTTGGCTCTAACATTCTCTATCCATAAATATTAAGAAATATATAAACTATTAAATTAACTAAAAATTATTTGCAGTTAATTTTATAGAGAAAATATTAACTTTTTGTTATATTTCATTAAGCTGTACAGAAGAAAAAAAAAAATTTTAAAGTAGTCCAACTGCTCCTATTTTTCGTTATCACGAACAGCTGTGGCCACTTAGATTCTTTATTTATAGCGATGCTGTACCAGGGCACTTTGCAGAACCCAGCAAACTTCTTCGAATATGAAAGATGTTTGTGATTTTAGAATTATCATTTAATACTAAAGATTTATTTAAACCAATATAACCATATTAGGAACTTATATTAAATGTTTGTAAATAAAACAAAGATAAATATAATTTTTAAAAAGTACATATCTCCATTTTAAATATTTCTTATTTTGTTCATAAAAATTTTTGTATAGTGCCAGAAATATTTTTAATAAAATTGTTTATATAAAATTATATAAATCACTCATAGTTTATATACATACTATAAAATACATCTTCTGAATTTTATTTGTGGAGTTAAATTTTATTTTGACAAATTGCATAACATTGAAATAAAATTTTTCTTAAATATCAGCAAAGTATTAAGATGTGTCATTTCAATGCAAAAAAAAAAAATAATACAAATACTTTCGATACAGAAATACTTTTGCTGCCATAAATGTAAATATATATATAAAGGTTTTAATGAATGGCAGAATATTTCTAGTTAAACACTAAATTGAATCAGGTTATCCTTTTTTTTTTGTTAATCATGTACAAAACCATAATATTTAAACTCAAAATAGTTAATATTCTAATTTTAAATTAAAATAAATGCAATTATTTATTTAATATTAAATTTTCAGATATAATATTTTATTCTAAAGTAAATAACAGTTGCTTCACAGAGCCACCAATATAATTGATGAGATGAGAGGGAGACGCGATGGCCAAAAAATGACAAAGGGTATGTCTTGTCTCCATTGAAGGTAAAATTCTTAGTGTGGCCAGTCCTTAGTCTAGCTAAAACCGTTTGAGAAAACATTTTTCATTATTATAACAGATTTAAAAAAAAAAAAAAAAAAAAAAAAAAAAAAATTGACAATTTTTTTTTTTTTACCACAATGTAGTTATTAATAAAAAATATTAGCTAAAACATATAAACAATGTCTGGTTAAAATTACTGCTTTTGTTGTACAGATACATTGAGTTTTTGGAATCTTAGAAGAAAATTCTAAGAAAGCAGTCAACATATGTAAACAAAGCAACCATAATATAGCAGAACCTCTTTAAAGTCAAAAACCTCCACAACCTGAAAATAATTTTTGTTCCCTTCCCTTCAAGCCCCCAAACCTCGATTACTCAAAATTTCAACTCTATAAGTAGAAATAATTAGTCAATCACCATAAGCCATTTTGGTATATATTTTCCCTCCGTAACTCGAAAAAAAAAAATTAGACCTCTGTATGTTGGAACATTAGCAATGTTTCATTTTACAACTTGATCATTTGAAACTAATTACTTCTATAGCTTGAAGAAAAATAAGTTACCAACTTTAAGGATTTGCCGATGATGCACGCTATTGTTTCTTAGAAAACAATGTATGAGTACATGGTAAATAGAATAACCAATTTTATGAAATAGCAACTCAGGAAGAAAAGAATTTTCTGCTCTTTATACAGTAAATAAAAGTATTGGCAATTGCTTATAAATGATCATATTTGCTAACAAAGTATGTTTACAAAATTTATGTTCACATAGCGATTACAGAAGAAGAAAAAAACAAATATAACGAAATTTTCATTTAATTATTTTTTTAGTCAAAATCTACGAGAAAATCCAAAATTTACATGATAAAAAAAAAAAAATATTGCTAAAATTATGAAATTGACAAAAGTATGAGCGAAATAAAATCAGTATATGTTTAGTACTTAGTATGCATACCTTCTGCTTCTATAACAGCTTGTAATCTATTTCTCATAGAGTAAACTAAGGTCTTTGTTGTACTGTTGGGAATTTTGTGCCACTCTTGCAAGAGTAAACGTTTGAGGTCGTCTTTACTTTAAATTCTATGTTTCTTGATTTCTAGATCCAGCAAGTGCCATAAATTTTCAATTGGATTGATGTCAGGTGATTGAGGTGGGGTTTTTAATTGGCGAGGAGCATTGTAGAGTAGCCATTCACGGGTGAGATTCGCTGTATGCTTGGGGTCATTGTCTTCTTGAAAAACGAATGATGTTCCCAAGCCACGATTTTGGGCACTGATTTTTAAGTTATTGCGCAAAATGTCAATGTATGTACGTGCTGTCATAATACCATCAATAAAATGCAGGTTGCAGATTCCATTAGCTGCCATACAGCCCCAAACTAAGACGCTGCCTCCACCATGTTTTACAGTAGCAGTTAAATGTTGCTTTTCCAATTCAGTATTTGGCCTCCTCCACACATATATCGTCGTCCATCACTGCCGAAAATGTTAAACTTTGATTCGTCGGAAAAAATAACTGTGTTCCAAAACTCTTCAGATAAATCAACGTGGGATTTTGCGAAGTCCAACCTCTTTCTCCTATTTATTTCCGAGATGAATGGTTTCTTTCTAGCTGCCCTTCCATAATAACTTCTCTCGTGTAAAGCATTCCGCACAGTCTGTACACTGAAAGTCTTTTGCGAAGTGAAAGCAACATCTCTAGCTATTTGGGCTGCACTTATTTTAGGGTTTTTCTTAACCTTGTTAATAATGACACATAGAAAATATTCGAGGTCGTCCACTTCTAGTCTTATTTTCCGTTGATCCTGTTTCCTTGAACTTTTTACCACACTTCTGACACTAAATAAACTTATATTGAACTGCACTCCTTTAGCACGATAAATTAAACCTTCATTTCTGAGCCTAATAATCGTGTTTTTAACACTAATGCCCAACTCCTTCGATTTTACTGCAGTAATCGCAAAATAAAGCATGACACTTTTGGAGTAGTTTTGCAGACTTTATACCGGTAGAGTTTCTTGTCAGTCGAAACACGTGACTTCAATGTAACAAAATTTGCATAGCAGTTAAAACTTTGCCAATACTTTTTGACATGTAAATTTTTGTTTTTGAAAGAAAAATTGTAGAAAATGCAAATTAAAATAAAATGTTTACTATTTTTATGTATCCAAGATGTCTTGTATTTAATTACGACAGTTAAAATTGCATAACATTTTATTTATTTGTCAACATGAATAAATTAAGGCAATTTCCAATACTTTTTTTACCCACTGTAGCTTAGATAATGGTATGGGTAGAGAATGATTGAATTGTCTAAAGCGAAAAAAACTGAGTTTTTTAATCTGTAATATTTTTAATTTTAAGATTGTTTCGAATTATTTTGATTTTTTATTGTAGTACATAATATAATTTTTAAGTTGCAAAAAAAAATGATTATTACCTCTGTAACTTGAATTTTTATTTATTTTACCTCTCTAACTCAAAATAAGTTGGAAAGAATCTAAAACTTTATAACTCGAATTATTTGGCGTCCCCTTTGAAGTTCGACTTACAGTGGATCTACTGTACTTCAATGTTGTGACTGGCAGAAACTGTAATACTAAAAGGCCAAATTATTTTATAACAGTAAATAAAAGCTCAAATATAGTAAAGAAATATATTAAGCACCTTAAGGTACAAAACACAAATATTTATAATCAAAATCAATTAATACTGATCAACATTGATCGCAAAGACACTTGTAGCAACAAGAAAGTTCTAATTGAGTGGAGGGATTTAGTCATAATGCTATTGTTACAATGTGCTTGAGATGCAATGAGATTGATTCAATTTGCTTTGCCTTGGTACACCTCACTTTAGGTACTGAAGAAAGAGCATTGTCTTTAGAGAGTACTTTTAAGCAGGGGTAGGAAATAGGCAAAAAAAAAAAAAAATTTTGATTTCTAACTTTTCTCCCTTTATTTTTACTTCTTTACTAATGGATTTAAAATAAATTAAGACTTTTATTGAGTTTATATACATAAGTTGATAATAATCTTTTACAACTTTAAATGTGTAATATTTGCACTTACTTAAAATGTATTCTGGTACTTTGAATTTGCCTACAAAAAATATACACGTCATATAAAAATTACAATATTAAATGAACAGTAATGTAAGTAAATTGCACATTTTAAGTCCAAAGACTTCATCTATATACTACATTAAATCTTATAAAAGCCATTCCATCATTGAGAACAAATAAGATCTTTCATTGTGAATCAAGATGGCTTTTTATAAGCGTTGGTGCACCCGAAAAGTCTCAAAAAAAAATTTGCTGATGAAGCAGTAATTGTCCTTGCAACTGGCTGTGTTATTTAAAAGATAAAATTTTGCATACTTTGTGTCACTTGAGTCTGGAACGCAATAGACAAATATATTCTGAGTAATAGTAAACGTTGACAGATTATAAGTCTGAAGGCAGCTTTGTAAATATTTTTGTACCAAGGTATTTTCTTGTTCAGATTTATAAAATAAAGTATTTAATTTTATTATAAAAATATAAATCTGTACATTGATATGGAATATAATTGATTTCTTGCTTAAAAAAGAACATTAAAGTTATGATGGGAGAAAAAAATAGGGATTGGCAGTTTTCTTAAATAATTTTATTTCGACTTCCATCTCCCAAGTCAAATTTTTAATGGAAAAATATTTATACTTTTTTGTACCATGAACTCTACTAATGGATTCAAAAAATTTTTTGATATAAATTCACTGCCTTTTATTGAACTCGTCTATTAAAACTTTTTTAAGACACATTTTTTACAATTCTTACAGGTGTATTTGCAATAACTTAAGATTTAAATTAATTTGTATTATGAATCTTATTTGAAATTTTTTGATGTTTCTGAATATGTACTGTAGATTCATGTTATTGTTATAGGGGAAGAAGGTACACATTAGATGCTTAAAAAATGTTTTATTTTATTTTTTTAAAGAAATCTTTTATTTTAAATGCTGTATATTGTCTTGTTTCTAACATTTTATGAACGCTGTTACAACATTGAAAAAATATTTAATTCATAACTTATGTAATAAACAAGTTGGTAGTTTTATTTATAAAAATTTTCCTACAGAAAACTATAATTCTTAAGGCAACTTAGGTTTATGAGAAAAAAAGTCTAAAATGAATATTATTAAAATATTTTTGTATAAGGAATTGCTAAATTTTTTTGCATCAAGTAAACAGCAAATTATTCGAGGATAAAAAGATGCACTTTTCCTACACTGTTTTGGGGATTTTATATGCCATTAGCTTAACTCAGGTGCAAAATGTATCTTGGAATATTATGAATTTACATGGAAATGATACCAAGAAAAATGAGAGAAGACTAATTTAAAAGTCGATCATTTTTTTTAAAGTCCATCGATAGAGTGAAAAACATTGCTTTTTCTCATTATTTTATATTTTATTATTACATTACATTTAAAATAAGCATCTTACTTTCAGTAAGAACATGTAAAAATGAGCACAATATGCATTTATATTTATTTCTTCTGAACTAACAGTGTATTACTTTTAAAATTTCAAAACTGATTATTATATAATTTATATTTTATATTGGCTTGAATTAATATTGAAAGCACAGTTTATTTTCTCAAGAATTAATTTAAAAATATTGAAGGTTTTATTTTCATTTTAAAATGAATGGGTGAACTTTTAATGCTATTTGTAGCAACAAATCTATAATTTGGTGTAAAATGTGTTTTTCAGATTTTATATTTGTAAAAATTGTGTGCATTTGTAATGTATACATGATAGTGATACTAGCATAAAGCCCACCACTTTACAAAGATCAGTGTTGTAAAGCTCAGGACAAACCAAATAAGGTCACTCATAGTAAAATAATGCTGGTTATATAATAATTCTTTAATTAAAGTAATTGTTAATTTTGGATTGCTTTTTTTTTATACAACAATTATTTTTAAATTAATCATTTTTAATTACTCCTGCTACACATTAATGTATTTTAAAGGCTATTGCAAATTAGGAAATAAAGTTGTCCAAATGAAACTTGCTAAATAACTGCAAACCAATAAATGGTTTCCGTCTTCCTCCACTTGCAAAAAATGTGCTAAGAGAGGGAGAACATCCCCCATGCTTAACAAAGCTAACAGCTCTGATTTTCCTTCTTTCGTTTAGGCTATTGCAAAAGAAAAGTACTAAAATTAGTATTGGTATAAGCATGATTGTCCTAATAAGTCATCAACCAAAATTATCGGCAATAACTATTTATACCAGGAATGGTAAACTCAAATGATCTTGCGGGCCACTTTGGAAATACATCAATGCTCCGTGGGCCACATTTAAAATTATGTATCCCCGTATTAGATTTAGACCCACTATAGACATTTTTTGGTGTGAAAAACTGAAACATAAAGAGTTATTATTTTTGTGTTTACTATTATTCTTGCATGTGAATATAGATAATATAATAATGATACTACACACACATTGTGAAGAAATATATAACACTGAAAATGAAATAAAAATATGCAAATATGAATAGAATAAAAAAAATGAAATCATTAAAAAAAAAAAAAAAGTCTTTATTTTACTAGTGTGATATTTGTTTCTCCACTCTTTTACTTAGCTTTTTCAAATTGATGCGCCTGCATCATAAGTTTGCAGAATATAATTTAATTATTCTGCAAACTAATAAATAAAGCAGGCAATATCTGGCATATATTTGTAAGAATATTATTTTAAAATCAAAGTTAATTTTTTCTCATAATTTTAACAGTTAATTTTTAACTGTATGTGTGCATGAAAATGTATTTTTTTAATACATTTGTTTTCACTACTTTGACCATTATAAAATAAATATATTTTATAAAAGTGTGATATATATCATGCGACAGAAAAATGTTCAAGGCGAGCACTGTTGGCCACCCTTGATTTAAACGGACAATAATCCTACAGCATTTCAAGTAAATGTAATTTCAAAAGATTTTACAAAATTACTTGATAGAATTGGAACATTTTGTAATTTTTTTAGATAACATTGCTATGGCTGATTAACTTTGTAACAAAGAAATATAATTACTTGTTTGGCATTGATCACTTTCTAATTTACTGTATTTTATTTTTCTATGAGCTGCACTATGTCAACCCCTCTTATAAAGGATATTTCCATATCATTGAACTTGTTGGTAGTGGTAGATGTTTCAACATATATTTTTTTTTTTTTTGTCAACTCCTGTCTTTTCCAAATTTCTTGAAAAATAATGTTCTATGTTTTTTAATATAGAAATTGTATCCTTTCCGAGAAAAAAATAATCTTTTTTTTTGTTTTTAATTTCTTCCCTATAATGTAGAGGTTTGAGTGTAGCAGAAATATCTGCAAAAAAAAATTTACTAATATGACACCATCACATTACCCCTCATTTAATGGGTTCATCTTCTGTATTTAGTATATATCAATTTCTATATCAGACTAATTCAAGGTTGGAATCACAATTATTAGTTCTTATTTATCCATTCTACTCCTATTAGAAAAATGGCAAATAGTGTACATTTGGGATTGTCCCAATATAGCCAACTGGATAATTTTTTAAACAAATGCTTTTGATTTATTCTCCGTAAGACTGTGGTATTATGATTTATATTAAAAGAAAGCTTAATCATTGATAAATGTCTGCTATTTTCTGAGGCTAATTTCTTTTCTTTTCTCCTATGGAATGAAATATCTACATTCAACAGAGCCAAGAAAAATAATTTTGTTTGCTAAATCTGCTTTGCTTGTAAGCATCTTCATGGGATAAGTTGAAATCAGATGTCTTACAGGTGTCATCTGATGCCATTTTTTTACTGGTTTTTATCTGGCAATGTTCAAGAAATGATTTTGACTCTTAATTTTCTGCATTTTCTGTATAAAATAAAATTACAAATATATTAAATACTACGAGATAGTTTTATTAAGAGTAGTTTTTTAATGTTTTTTTTCTTTTTAAATATTTGTTTAATATGTAGATAATAAGTTTTTAAAACATAATGAATAGTTAAAATAAATATGTCCTCTATGCTTGATTGACTTGAATTTTTTCCAGTATTAAACACATTTGATTCAAATTTGCCATGAGAGTTCCAATAAGTTTCATATTACTAACTTTATTCAATTAATTTTCAATTGGATTTAAACAGAAAATTCTTTTGCTCATTTTAATACTACTATCTTCTAACAAACCATTATTACAAGATGCATTTTTATATAAAATTTCTTCATCTGAAAATATTACCTTTGCTGAACTAAGTTTCCTAATTTTAAATAACATACTTAGCCAAATCCATTTGAATTACTGTAAACTTAAGGTTGAAGGGTGATCTTTTTAATTGGATGCTTGACAGCCACATTAGTGACACTTAAAATTTTTCATGCTTAGAATGCCAATCAAACTGGTTTCACCGATTTTTGAAAAGACAAAGTTAACTTTAATCTCTGAATATAATTTTTCTCCATTTTAATACTATATTTTTAGAATATTGTACTTATATTCATCATTTTAAAATGGGGAATTTTTAGCCATATTCTTAGAAGTTTTTTACTTAAAGTCATGCTTCACTTGAACAAGTTAAAGTATTATTTTCTTTATTAAATCGGTGTATTTTGATTTAAAATTAATTGAGATTAAATAATACAGTTTCTTTCTTTAACATCAAAATTTTAAACTTTTTATAAGATATAAATTGCCACATACAGTTGTTTAATAAATACACATATTTATTTCAGGAGTCATTGACTTCTGAAGAATTGTCAAGCATGAATAATAATAAAGATTCATCAGGAAGGAATGAAATGCTGTCAGGAAATGAAAATTCTGACAGTGATTCTGACTCAAATTCTAGTTCAGGATCTGCATCTGAATCTGAAAAGTCTGGTTCAGACTCGGGGTCTGAAAAATCCGATTCAGGCAAATCTAGGAAAGGATCTAATTCTGAATCAAATAGTGCTAAGTCTGGCTCAGAATCTGCTTCCGATTCTGAATCAGACGGGTAAGAAAAATATATTGTTTTGTTCTCTTTATCAATGCACAATGAAATTATAACAATTACATATGGTAATTATCTTTTTCTTAGAGTCAAACATAATTTTATAATTCGTTACTGCAGTTTAAACAAATTTGGTGATATTAAAAAAAAAAAAAAAAAAAAAAAAAAACCTTGTCATTTTATTTTTTGCAATATGTTAAAAATTGCATATTTTGTATAATTATGTACTGGAAATAATGGCTAAATATTTGGATATTAATCTCATTATTTCAGTGAATGTTGTTTAATATAAGCATATGTATTCAGTTGAAAAGAAAAGTAACATACTTTAATAATTATAATTATCAATAGATATGTTGTGTCATTTGAAATGGCTGGAAGGGAACTAACTTACTGTGCAGTGCAACAACAAAAAACTCAAAATTTCTTCATTACAGAACCCAATATTTTTAGTACAGAGGAATGGTTCCTCATGAAGAAATTAAATATAATTTTTTCAATGTGTGATAAAATAATATACCTATTATTTATAACATAATACCCATAACTTTTAAAATTACAGAAGAGAGCCTATATCCAATATTACAGTTGTTTAATTTATTAACTGAATATGTTACCATCTTCTTGTTATGATATCTAGGGGGGGGAGATTTAAAATAAACTTGATGTCATTCAAAAATATTTGTAAACCATAAAAAATGAATTTTTTTATTTAAGTAATAATGAAGCTTTTTAATATTTTATTGCAATTATACCACTTATTGCATGATCTGCCACCTATGATTAAGTGAGCAATGGATGTTTAAAATGCTTTGGAAGACTGCCCAATAAAATTACTTATTTTTGTAGTCATCTTTACATTTTTAAGCCAGTGACATAAAAATGGCTTACACTGAAGATCACTGGTTTTTAGCTACATCCAATTAGCTATGAGTTTTAATTCAGGGCAGCTCTATATAGTATTGATTTAAATGATATGTAGGAGTGTGTCTGGAGCAAAATGATAAATTGAAAAAGCATTTATATATATATATATATATATATAAAGAAGATTTTATGTTTGTACTTTTTCTCCTTTGATCTATTACATTTAAAATTATATTTTATTGCTATTAGCTTGCAAAACATTTTTGATTTTGAAAATGTCATAAATTGTAAATTTTATTTAAAAATTGAATAAAGCTTTGTAGGACTTGTTTATCGTAATATAATAATTTCTCATTATATAGCCAAAAGTTTCAGTGTCCTAAAATATAAAAAAATATGCTGTTTTATGTTTCAAATTATTATGTGGAGGATCATAGTTTGAATTTGAAATTTATTAGTTATTTCTTACCATGTTTAAATAATTTTTTTTCTTATCTGAGTGGTATAAGAATGCTATCACTGAATTCTTATTTAAACAATGTAAAAAAAGATGTCTTTACTTAGATATGTTATTAAAGATGCCATGCTTTAATCACATATTGGCATTTGTAAAATATTTTCAGGTATACATAAAAGTTTATTTCATTGCTATTTATATATATGTGTAATTTCTAACATATACATTAATTAAAATTATATTGTTGAATAAAAACTGTAGATAAGAAAAATTTGGTCAGCTGATATATGATTCATAAATAATGTCTTTAGTGTTAAATGCTAATCCCAACTTAGAATTGTTGGATGCGTACAGCCTGTCCTGATCTTCAACTAAACATTTCCAATTTTTGAATGCTGATTCAGATTCTATAGTCTGAGTATGGCACTTTAAAGACTTCTGCTACAAGAGATTTAATTCAACTAGCCTATAAGTAACATGGCCCTCCATGCTACTAATTGGGTTTAGCCATGTTATTAGGACATCATATTAACTTCTATAAGACATTCAAATTATGCCTATTTTTTATTAATCTCTTTATACTTGCTCCTTACAGTAAATTTACATATTCCAAATTTTGTGGATATGCCAGTTTTCCTTTAACTTCCTTGTTCCAAGTGTCAGTAAGGTCTACAAGTAATCAATGACAGAAAAACAAAATGCTATTACTTGCACAAAGAAAAAGAAAATATGTTATCTAGTTTTTGCCATGAATCTCTAGTTATTATTAGATAAATCATAATACCTGACGACATTACCATTTCATGTTTACTAAAAGATGATCAATTATATGGTTGTTTAATAAAAAGAAAACTTTTTAATATTCATTAATTTTTTTTAAAAGTATAATTCGAAATTTAAAAATTAACACTTTGCGTCATTACAGATTTCACTGTAACCATTACTGTTGCCTAAGCCCCTTGTATGCTAGTTAAAAAAAAAAAAAGTTCTAGCTTATGATTTTTGTTAAAATAATTTATTTTAACTTTGCTGTATGGCAAGCTATTTTAATTATTTTTATTAAAATTATTTAATTATTTTTATTAAAATTATTATTTAATTATTTTTATTAAAAATACTATTTAATTATTTTTAGGCATATTTAAGTAAAGTATCTTTACTCTGTTCTAATTATATGCAAGATTTCAATTTGTGCAGAATTTATACTTTTTAACATACTTTATAGGGAAAGTAAAGTTTCTATAAAAGAAGAAAAAGTTTCCAATTCAGATCAAGACTCTGCTGAAAGTGAATGTGATGTTGAAAACACACCTGAGAGTGATAGTTCAAAAGCAAATAAACATAGAGACATTAAGCGTTCGCCTAAAGTAAAAAAAGAATTGGATGATTTAAAACAAGTATTTCAATTTTTATAATCTGTTTAAACCAATAAGTAAAATTTAAATATTTAAAAGCATTAACTTGAAGCAGTAGAATATAAATTAATATTAAAATTAAATTATTTACCACCAATTATTTTTTTTTTTTAATTGCTATAATTTCAGATGTGGGAAGAAAACCCAGAAGAATTTGGAATAAGACGATCAGGAAGATCCCGCAAAGAGCCTGAACGTTACAATATTGGAGAGGTAATGTATTTTAATTGTAATTTAATAATTAATAATATAAAAGAAGTAATAAATTTGCATGTGATAATTAACTGTACTATTCATTACTGTACATTACAAATGTAAAGCGGAATGTAAGTTAACATGGTTTTAATTTTCTTTAATAATTAGTATAATTTATATATTGAAATATTGGTAAGTTTTATATCTAATTAAAATGATATCAGTATCATTTTAATTACATCAGACATTCAGCTGTCTTACAAATTCTAACCAACTGTTAATAAGAAGATAATAATTAACATTTTAAGTTAAAATATACCATAAAAAAACACTGTATTGAAAAATAATTTTATATTTATCTTGAAATTTTTTTTAGATTCTGATGAAAGTGATGAAGGAAGAAGAGGAAATGATGTTAAACCAGTAAAACGTAATACAAGGAAACAGTATGTTATATTTCATATGTTTTTAAACTAAATGCTATTGATCTAATTTTTTAATGATTAACACTTTACAATTAAAGTGTATTTTCAAAGAGTCAGTGTTAAATTCAAGAAATTGCATTTTCAGGTCTCCGAGATTGGGAAAATTCTGGCAATAGTGATAGCTCAAGTGCTGATGAATCTTATAAAATGAATATTCAGAAAAAATCTAATCATTCTGAAAACAAGAAACTGTCCAAATCTAGTAAAAAAAAGTTAAAAAGCGTAAGAAAAGGCACTCATCAGATTATTCTGATTCTGATAGTGATGAAAAACAAGTGCCTTTGCGACAAACACGAAAGGATGTAAGGTATACAACATTGTTTTTTAACTTTTAAATGTTTCTTAATTAAAGTAAATGGAAAGAAGGCTTGTGAAAACTCTTTAATAAATTTTTAAAAAATTTTTCTTTTTAAATTAAAAATTTTAATCTTTATAAATTTTATTTTATAATTTTTTTTTAATTTCTTTATTTTTTAAAAAACTCTTTAATTAATTTTTAATTTAAATTAATTATTTTTCTTTAATAAATTTAAAATTTATAACTTTTTAATAATTAAACCCTTGCATTAAATCTGCCAACAATCATGATATCCATTAAGATAATTGAATTGTATATAGATAAGAATTCCATGTATTCAATTTGCATTTTGTAGTTATAAAGAGCAAAGTGCTGATGAAACTGAATCTGATGATCTTATTTCAATGGAAGAAAATGATATTGAGCAAGAAACTGCTGAAACAATTGAAAAGGTTTTGGATCACCGTACAGGAAAAAAAGGAGGTATGTTATTTTTATACAAGTTACTATCTATATCTTGTTTTTATAACTATTAAGAGAAGTAAATTGTTTAGTTCAGACATTTCATATAATGGTCTTCATTTCTTGCTTGCAAGACGGAGGCAAAAAAGGTTAGAATTAATTTAATTATTTTTATAAGAAATGAATGTCCATTTCCCTCCTTTTTTTCAACATTAAGGTACTTTATTATTATTAGTGATTTATTTAAATAGTTTACTTGTAATAAATATATATGTTAATAAATATGTAGCTAATTAACATTTCATCCTTGAAATTGTAAAATTTTTATTTTAAATATAATATTATTTATAACACATTTTTATCTTGCAATATATTACTGGTACCTGGAATTTGTAATACTAGACTTTTTCTTATATTTTAAGTAATGACAATTTTTTTGATTATATTGTTTGCCAAACTTTTTTATCTCATTACTACTAAATTATTTTTATGTTAATTTTTCTTGCATTGTTGCATGCGCCCTTGACATTGATTTCTAATTAATAATTTTTATATTTTGTGATATTATAAGTAATGCAAAAATCAATTTGCTATTTCATATTAATTTGCTATTTTATTTTTAAAAATTGAAAGGCATTTATTAAATCCTATTAAGACAATATTAAAATAAATATATCATATTCTTAAAACAAAGTATAGGAAATAATTTATCTTCAATAATAATTATATTGTTTTCATTTTTCATTGTAATGTTCTACATTTATCTACTAATAAAATGTGATATTCATTATTGACTACTAATAAAATGTGATATTCAGGCATTTTTTATATCTTAATTTTACAGTTTTTTTTATTTTATATAAGAATATCACTTTTTAGTAGGTATTGCATTAATTGTATTGCCAATAATAAGATATAAAGATGAAATAAATAAATGTAAAATGGTTGAGTGTGACAATCCAATTTAATAGCATAAATAATCATGCAGATGTATTGAACCTTTAAATTTTTTAAAGTAATGAAATAATTTGTTTTATTTTTGGTAGCTACTGGTGCATGTACTACAGTTTATTCTGTAGATGATTATGGTGACCCTAATGATCTTACAGCTACTGATACCGAAGAACAATTTTTAATTAAATGGAAAGGGTGGTCTTATCTTCATAACACATGGGAATCGGAAACTACATTAAAAGAGCAGAAGGTGTTAGGAATGAAAAAGCTAGAAAACTATAAAAAGAAATTGGAGGATATTCGTGATTGGTCAGTATTTCTGCCTTTAGTTAAATTTTGGTTATTTATTCTTACTCCTCTATTCCTTGAATATAAATTTATTGCAACTATATTTTAGGAAAGACATGCTTCGGCAGAAGATCTAGAATATTATGATTGCCAGCAAGAACTTACTCAAGATGTTCATTATCAGCATCTTCAACTTGAAAGAATAATTTGTAAGTTAATATTGAAATGTTATAGTATGTATTTTCTCTAGATACTTACTGTACCATACTATAGGGGACATTTTAATATTATTTATTTAATTAAAAATTTGATATTAAAAAGAACCATAAAAATTCTGCCATTTTTTATGATGCGAGTTAATTTTATATTATTTTTCAATTTTATTAAATTTAAATTTGTATTGCATGAAACTAAATTTGTTATTTATGGAATTTTTGTCTGAAATTATAGATATTATTTGATAAGATCATATATATTAATATCATTTGTGTTCTTTGTAGCACATGGTCCATCAAAAAATGGAGATGGCACTGAAACTGAATATTTCTGCAAATGGGTTGGCTTACCATATATTGAGTGCACTTGGGAAGATGGCAGTTTGATAAAAAGGAAATTTCAGAATAAAATAGATGAATATTTTGAACGGCAAAAATCAGAAAATTCCAAATAAAGCATGCAAAGTAAGTGTATATATATATTATTTTTTTCTTTAATTTTTTAGTTATATAAGGTATGGTTTAAAAGTGTTTACTTAAATATCTTATTTAATGAAATTTTTTTTTCTATGTATTTTTGTTTAATACTTGAAAATTATGTTTGTCTTTTAATAGAAAAACAATAAATTTATAATTCATAGGTTTTCCTTCCTTATTGCAGGCTCTTAAAATTGGTCCAAAGTTTGTACCTTTAAAAACTCAACCCAAATACGTTGGCGGAAATGACAGTTTAGAGCTGAGAGATTACCAATTAGAAGGTTTGAATTGGCTAGCCAATTCATGGTGCAAGTAAGTTAATTTGTTGATTAAATAAATGCTAATGCAAAACTTAAATTAGGCACTTTTTGTGTGTGTGTGTGTGTGTGTTAATCAAATCACTTAAAAATTTATAAATATTTAACAAATCGAATAAAAAAAATGTTTCATATTGGCTTTTGTGCTTAAAATGATAGTTAAAATTGCTTGATTTACATAAATTATTTTCCTTTAAAATGGAAAAGAGAAGCAGGAAATTATTTTTTATTTATACTTTATTTCTTGTTTTAAGTAATTAATATACAGTATTAAAAAAAAAGTAGATATATGCTGTACAAAATTAGGAAATTGCACAATAACTTTTTATTCTTAGTATTACAGGTTTGACAGCCCAGATTCTCCCCTCACAAAGTTTTTTTTTTTTTTTTTTTTTTATTGTACATATGTATATTTATAAAGACATATAAATATATATGTCTAAATATGGATTTCTTGGGTAAAGATTGTGTAAATATGCATGAGGATGTGTATTATTTATTTTTACCCACAAGTGGATATATGTGAATGAGTGTATGTTTATATGAATATAAAATATATATGTATGTTGCATGATTTGTGTATGTGATTGTATATTGATATATGTCTGTATTTGTGGTGATTTTGTATTTTATATATGTACACATACATATGTAAATCAACCAATTTTATGACACATGATTTTATCAATAATATTACCTTTTTATTCCAGGGAAAATAGTGTAATTTTAGCTGATGAAATGGGTCTAGGCAAGACTATACAGACTATTAGTTTTCTCAACTACCTTTTTAATCAACATTCTGTGTTTGGGCCTTTTTGTTAGTTGTACCTCTTTCCACAATGACGCGCCATGGCAAAGAGAATTTGATATGTGGGCACCAGAGATGAATGTCATAGTTTATCTTGGTGATGTCCAAACGAAATACAGTAAGTTAAAATCTTATTTATCTATTAAGATTGTTAAGTTATTTTCTAAAATCCTATTTATTTATTATTATTTTTTTTTTATGTAGAAAAGGTTATTTGATGCATTTAATATGAGACATTTTTTTTTTTTAAATTTTTATTTTAAACTATTATTTTAATGTCCTTTTTTCCTACAGATTAGACAATATGAATGGTGTCATCCTGGTAATAAAAGAATGAAATTCAACGTTTTGATTACAACATATGAATTACTATTAAAAGACAAAGTAAGTGTTAATTACTATTTGTTTATAAATCTCATTAATTTAAAGAAATACATTTTTGATGTTTTAATTAATTTGTTTATAATAAATGTACATTGTTTTATAATGTTACATTTCCTTTTTTTCTTTTTTTTTTTTTTTTTTTGGTAGACATTTTTGTCCACTATAAACTGGGCTGTTCTTGGAGTTGATGAAGCTCATCGCTTGAAAAATGAAGATTCACTGTTATACAAATCTTTGTTTGAATTTTTGATACAAATCATCGATTGCTAATAACTGGAACTCCTCTTCAGAATTCTTTAAGAGAATTATATGCTCTTCTTCATTTTATTATGCCTTTAAAGTGAGTTTTTTTTCATTATATTTCATATTTAAAAAAAATTAAAAAGTAGTAATTTTTGTTTACATTCTGTTCCTTGTATTGTTTTGAAGATTTGCATCATGGGCTGAATTTGAGGAAGAACATAAGGAAACTGCAGACAAAGGTTATCCTAAGCTACATAAACAATTAGTTCCATTTCTTTTAAGAAGAGTAAAAAAAGATGTAGAAAAGTCCTTACCTGCAAAAGTAAGTAAAATTAGTTTTTTTTTTTTTTAAACTTTTCATTTGACAAATAATTGTGTTAATTTTCTAATATATATATATATATCTTTTTTAACAGGTTGAACGCATATTACGAGTCGAAATGACAACTGTGCAAAAGCAATATTATAAGTATGTATTTTTAAATATTAAACTTTTTTAAGAATGAAATTTGGAATAAATATATATTATTAAATTCAGAATTTTTCTATATATATATTCTTTATAAGAGATAAAAAGTTATTTTCATTTATATATCTTGTTTTTATTATAAGACAAAAGACTTTCACGAAAGTGTTCACATAATAGTAGTAGATTTATTGTTGCGTCTTTACTTAACCTCCATCTTAGTGTTTTCCTTTTTTTTTTTTTTTGTGTGGGTTTACACTGTTTTGATCTCGTAAGAGTTTGTCATTTTCTCTTGCCATTGGAAATAAAATATATATTGTTCCTTTTAAGTAAAATAATTAATTTATGTGACATATGGCCACATCTTTATTAATCAATTCTAAACTTTTCAATCGTTTAAAATAAAATTATTTAAAAATTCCTTTTTATAATATATTATTTCTTGTAAAGAAATTCTAATTAAAGCCTTTTTTTTGCTACATATTTGCTTTTAGTTTCACCATACATAATGATGCTTTTCATTAAAAAATTTTTTTTATTATATTTAAAATTTGTTACTGTAGATTTTTATTTTGGGATCTTTCAAGAAATGCTTATTTTTATTCTATTTTAATAAAACTTTTAGTCAGAATATTACATATTTTTTTATATTTTTTCCTTGTTAGATGGATTCTTACAAAAAATTACAAAGCTTTAAGTAAAGGGTTAAAAGGAAATATTGGCAGCTTTTGTAATATAATAATGGAACTGAAAAAATGCTGCAATCATGCTATGCTGGTTCGAAATGTTGACAACCCAAATAATTTAGATTATTTGCAAGTAAGTGAAGAAATGTATTTTTGTTTCTGAAATTAAGTTATATATTGAAATTTTTAAATTACTTCTTCTAAAATTTATTATGAATTGCTTTTCCAATGTAATTTGACTGAAAAATATTCTTTATTTTTAGCTTTTTTGATACGCAGTAGTGGCAAACTTGTTCTTCTTGACAAATTGCTGTGTCGTCTAAAGGAAACTGGTCACAGAGTGCTAATTTTTTCTCAGATGGTCAAAGTTCTTGATATATTGAGTGAATATATGCAATTGCGACATTTTTCCTACCAGGTTAGTAATTTGCATATTTTTTTGCAACTTATATTTACAAATTCTATAATTCTTACGATAAATTTTTCATTGTGTATAAAATGTCTTTTAATTTCATGATAATATAATTCTCTTTGAATAGCGCCTTGATGGTTCCATTAAAGGTGAATTAAGGAAACAAGCACTGGATCATTTTAATGCTGAAGGATCTCAAGTAAGTTCTTATAATTGTAATTATTATAAAAATTTTACGCAATGTGTGACTTTCCTTTTCTCATTTTTAAGTAACAAAATTAAAATTTAGAATTTCTATGAAATTTTTCTTAAAAAGAGAAGATCATATTTTCAGAACAAAAAATTTTTGAAATTATATCTAAGTAAATTTACATTAAAAATTATTGTGGAAAAATGTTATTTTTGTTTTTATGAAATCAAATAATTTGTTTTCAAGTTCTTTATAGACAGTATAATAAGTAATTTTTAATTATGTATGCAATAAGGCTTTGAATAATAATTATATTTCAGGATTTCTGTTTTCTGCTGTCAACTAGAGCTGGAGGTTTAGGGATTAATCTTGCAACTGCTGACACTGTGATTATATTTGATTCTGATTGGAATCCTCAAAATGATCTGCAAGCTCAAGCTAGAGCTCATAGAATTGGACAAAAAAATCAGGTTTGTTTTTTAAAGAAAATAGAATATTTTATACTTAAGGTGTTTATTATATTTAAATAAGTTGTATTTTTTTTTTTTTTCTCACTCCTTTAAATGCTACTGAATTCTATCGATTAAAATGAAAATTTAATATTTTGAAATATAACCGTATTTTTGGTATAAATTAAATTTATTAAAAAAAATAGTTGAGAGATGACATTAATGAATGGTTAAATTAGAAGAAAATTAAGTCTTTACAATTGTCAAATTTAATGTTTATATGATTGGTAAAAAGTGTATTCTTTAACAATTTTTTCAGGTTAATATTTATCGCCTAGTAACAAAAAACAGTGTTGAAGAAGATATTATAGAACGAGCGAAGAGAAAAATGGTTTTGGATCATTTAGTAATTCAAAGAATGGACACTACTGGACGCACAATTATGCAACCTAATAAAGCTCCAAATGCAAGGTATGATTTTTGAAAATCTAGCTGAAAATAATCCTATAATGTTAAAATTAAATTTTGTCATTAATTTATAACTGTTGAGAAGATCAGTAAAAAGTTTAATATGTACCATGTTTCCTACTGTAATTTCCTTTTTCCTGGTAGTAAATGCTAAAAAAGCACTAAATTTCTTGTTATAGATTATATGCAGCTTATAAAAACCATAAACAACAGTTTAAGAGCTTTTTGCCAGCAAAAAATTGCAAAGCTTGTGCAGGGAGAAAATCTTTTACAGTCAAAGAAACTTAATAATTCTGAATGATAGAAAAGCTGCACAGTTATAAAATGCGGCTTAAGTATTATTCATTGGTTAGAGTTATGCAAAATAATTTTAAAAAATTTCAGAAGACCAAATCAATAATTCTTAAAAATACTGATCAAAATTGTTATCTTTAGCAGACGTGAAGACAACACATTGTTTGAAAAATATTAGCACCATAGTTAAATATATACCTTCTTTCCAATGTCCATAATCTTAAATTTTAGATTATATTATTGTAGCATCAAAACTGCTCTTTAAAAGTGAAACATATTTTTAGATTATGACTATAAAAGCTAAAATTGATTGCTATATAAATGGTCTTGCCATATATGAATCTATCATTGATTGTATAAGATCTTTTATTTATTGGGGCCAAAAATTGCACCTATAGATATAGGCATTGAATTAAATACGTATATTGGAAGAATAAAAGTTTATCAACATTCTGTTTTTTGATAGTTTATGGTTCTTAAATGGTGCCTCATGTCTGAGAAATATGTGTCCATATATAAAAATATTGTCATTCTTTTTTTGTCAGTTTTCTCGCTCAAAGAAATCTTTCATTACATTTTAAAAGTATTAATTTCTGATCAAGCTCAAATCTTTTCTTATCAAATCTCAGAACTGTAGGAGAAAATATGAAAACTCATACTTTAGGTGAAACATTAATTTTGCCTGCACGTGGAAAATGATCATGGCAATGCTAGAAAATAAATCAGCAATGAAAATATACAAGTTTTTCTCTCCATTGGTACAGTTAATAGTGTATTATAGAAATGTTTTCTGTTATCGAGAAAAATACATGCAGCAATACTATTCAGTATTAAAATTGTGTATTTTAAATTGATGAGTCGGCAGTTTAAACAAAGTAACAATAACAACATCTCTTAGTATTCATCCATTTTTTTAATGAAGATCAAATGGTAAATCGGCAGTTTTTTGCGAAGAATGAAGTGTGTCTACAAAAGATAAGGACATTTGTAATATTTTGAATAGCTATCCTGATAAATTACAACTTGCATGGAACTTGCTTGCATGTAGGCATTTATACAGATGGATCCCCTTTTATGATATGCTGTATAAAAGGCCATGCAATTTTTATTGAAAAAGCAAAATAAAAATGTTAATGCAAATCATTGCCAGCAAAGCCATTGAAACCATCGTCATCATTGAGAGAAAAAAGCTAATTTAAGCTTTATGGTAAGCTTCTATTGAGGCAATAAGATCTATCAAATCATGTTTATTTGAAAAGCTTTGGATTAATAACACAAACTCTACTTTTACACTTTAAAATGAGGTGGTTGTTATAGGGAAAAGTACTTATCTGTGCACATGAACTTTTGTTTTCTTAAGAGATTAAACAATTATTCTACTTTCTTCGGTGGGAATTCTGGCATGCCAAATTACTGTGTTTGATCGATATATTTCAGCAACTCAATATTTTAAATATCAGCATGCAAAAGAAAGAAGAAAATATTCCCACATCTAGTGACAAAAGGAAAGCGTCACAGAGAAAACTTTTCTGTTGGTAAATAGCACTTGCATAAATGCAACACCTTCAATAATATATTTTACAAGTTTTGAAGAAAATTTGAGTTTTCATTTTGCATCACTTAACAATGAGCATTATGATGGAATTAGGAATTCATTCACAGAACTTTCAAGTGCTTTTGTTGAACATTAACAGAATAACTTGTATTTGCATATATCCACTGATTGTAGATTGATAATTAAACATGAGGAATGTCTTTTCAAAACTTTGAAAATTTTGTTACTATTTTCAACATCATATTTATGTTAATTAGGATTTTGTACTGTATTGTCATCACAAGTGCAAAATGAAAGGAACTTTTCATTGTATTGATGAGAAAATGAGATTTGTCTTTCAAATATGTGCCCAAATATTGAAAACATTACTAGGACACATCAAGCTTTCTCACAAACACAAAAATAAACTTAAGGTGCATTTTCTTTTATTTTTTATTGTATTATTTTTTTCTATAATATTTGTACTTATTAAAACTCTTGTAAATTTATATATAGTGTGCCTACAATTATTTGTAGGGTTTTCTAAAGTGCCTCGACTTCAAAAAGTTTAAGAGCAACCGATTTAAATTATTATAGTGTGATTTGTTTATCATTATTATGTTTGTCCTTTTTATAATCAAACATAATCTTCTTTTCATACAATAGTAGTTCTACACCTTTTAACAAAGAAGAATTGGCAGCTATTCTTAAATTTGGTGCCGAAGAATTGTTTAAGGAATCTGAAGAAGGGGATGAAGAACCACAAGTTGATATTGATGAAATTTTGAGTCGTGCTGAATATAGAGAAGACCAACCAATGTCTGTTGGGGAAGAATTACTATCTGCCTTTAAGGTATTTATATATCTTTTATATTTATAACTTTAACTTATTAAATTTAATTATTTTTTAAAGTATAAAAACATTTTTCTTAGTTGTATTATTTCAAGATTAGTAATGTTAAAAATTGGTAATGAGTGATACAAAAATATTTTTTAAGTTTACATATATGAAAATATAATATTTGATTTGTAGCAATTAAGATAATTTATATTGATACATTTTATTAGATAAAGAGATTAATATTTATCAGATACATAGATTATTATTACTATTTATTGGATAATAGATTAGATTTATTAGTTAGTGATACAAATTTATTTGCAAGTTTTTATTCTTCCCTCTTTTCTGATGTAAAAATAAATACATTTTTTAGGTGGCTAGCTTCAATTTTAATGAAGAAGACGTAAGTATGCAAAGTACAGGTGATACAAAAGAAAATGAAAAAGATTGGGATGATATAATTCCTGAGGATGATAGGAAACAAATGGAAGCAGAAGAAAGAGAAAGAGAAGAAATGGTGATGTATTTACCTCCTAGGAGTAGGAAGCCAGTTAAAAAAGTAAAATAATTTTATTATTTCCTCATTCAATTATATGGTTTATTGACCAATTTATATGTTTATAAAGTTACCTTTTTATTTAATTAAAATTATTACAGATGTCTAAACATTCTGACAGTGATGCTAGTAAAGGTGATTCTGGAAGTGGATCTGATAAAGATGATTCTGATGAAGATAGGCCTAGAAAACGAGGCAGACCACGCATTATTAAAAATGATGCTTTTAAAGATTTCACTGATGCTGAAATTAGAAGGTAATAAGATAAATAACTAATTAAAACATGTATTGAGGGCTTTCCTAAAAAGTTCCAGATTTTAAAATAAGTTTTAGTTGTTTTGCTTCTAAACTTTTAAAGTTTTTGAAGCTCAAGAGGTTACTTTAATGTATAACAAATCCAAAATCTTATAGATTGTAATGAAATATTTAATAAAAGGTGTTAATTTAAATGAAGTTTGAATTTCAGGAAAATTCAACTTAAAAATCTGAAAAAATTACATTACTTCATTTTATAACGTAGATCAAAGTGACAGGGTACTTACTTCATTGCAAATTTATGTAACAAAAGTTTATTGCTGTATATATTCTTCCTTAATGTAAAAGATATGCCTTTAAAGTAATGGGACTGGCTCAAGAAGGGATTATTTTTTACAATTTATGGAAGTCTATTTGTCTCATTTAATGTATTCCTTATTAGCAATCGTGCATCAATTCTGATTTTTCCAATCTGTCAAAGTGTGTTGTAGTTCATTTTCTAATTGCTATTAATAGCTGTAAAAAATTTTATAGCCTTCGATGGCTCAAAAGTGGTTTCTCTTAGTACAGATTTTATTTTTGGGAAAATGACGAAGTTACAATGAGAAGAATATGAGGGATGCAATATGTTTTTTCTAATGTTTCAATCCGTTTTTTTCTCTCAAAAATTTTTCATAGAGTCTTGTGCATGCAAAGGAGCTGTTTGTTTCGGTATGAGAGCTCTAGGAAACATTTTGGCTCAAACTTTTCCAATCATCTCACATTTTTCTTACAATGTCTTTGTTAATGTTTGTAATTGTTAGATGGCAAACGGTGAGGGTATTTGAACAATCTGGGTGAATTTTTTATTGACTCTCGTAGTTGTCAGTCAGTGCATTTGTTTCCCACTTCCTCACAACCTGCAATGAACCTTTTGTTTTACTCAAACACTTGTGTATGATATAAACAATCTTTTCCGTACTCTTGAATAAGTTGTTCACTCTGTTAGATTTTTGTTAAATTTCACCTAAAATTTTTATGCTGTTCCAGTTTTAGAAAACATTTTAACATCACTCAAGGTGAAATAAGCATATTTTATCACAACTGATAAAAGTTTGAAAATCCGATAGTGATGAGATTGCTTTGCAGGTTGATATATCCAGTGTCATCGTCCCTGGACTGTCATATGATTCTTTTTGGGTTCAAAGAGAACTACAAAGCCAGTCTTGTTACTTTATAGACCAAACCTCTTATAGTTTGCTACGAAAAATTGGGATTTTGTTGAAAGTTATTCTCTATAAACTAGGGTGTTTTTTTTTTTAATTTATTTAATTGGAAAATATATAGCTGCTAACTTCTTTCAATTACTAGCTTTATCCAATGGATATGGAGGTTTACCAATAAGATTAGTAAAAATTGGTCTTGAAATCAAATATTCTAATTAAGATCTGTAATTTTTTCTGTTCATAATGTAAAATGAAGTTATTTTGTCAAATTATGAAATGGTATTAAAAGTGCCTCTGAAAACAGAACTAATAAAGGTAATGCTAGGAAGCTGTTAATATGATGTATTTTAATTTTTTGTGAGCTATTTTTAGCCTTGTTAATTATAAAATAATGTGGCATAAAATTTGAATTTTTTGAAATTGTAATGGCAGCTATAGAAATATAATTTTTTTCATGAAATATTATCTTATGATTTCTTCGTTAAAAATATACTATTACTTTAAAAAAATATATACTATAATATCAACATTTAGTATATTGCATTTTTATTATTGTAATTGTTCATTATTTTAATTTTGCAAAATTTTGCTTTCATAGGTTAATTAAGAGTTATAAAAAATTTCCGTCACCACTAAAAAGGTTAGTACTCCTTTTCATAATTGCATTGATAATTTAAATTAATACTAATAATGTGATTATTTGTCCATATTTATTCCTATTCTTATTAATATTAGATTAGAATCTATTGCTATGGATGCTGAATTGCATGAAAAACTTCAGCTGATTTAAAGAAAATTGCAGAATTAATAAAAAATGGATGCGATAAAGCTATGAAGGAGCATTTTGAAAAAAAGCTGAAGAAGAAGAACCAGGTAAGATGAGCATTCATGTAATATGTAGTTTTTAACAAAATTATATTAATGTTTGTAGGAAAAATATTCCTCCTTTTTTCTGAAGTAAGTTTTAAATATTTTGAAGTTTATCTTACAATTTAAAACATGTATTTAAAAAGTAGTCCATAAAATTAATTATATCTGTACATTCAAATATTTCTTGTCGACAGCTCCTAAAAAGAGAGGCAGAGAAAAAGGACCTACTTTTAAAGTTGGAGGAGTATCTGTCAATGCTAAAACTTTATATACTAATGAAATGGAGCTACAGCCTTTGGATATTATTATTCCATCTGAACCAGAAGAAAGAAAGGGGTAAACAGTTTTTAAATCATCATTAAATGATTAAATGTTATTTCAGTATTTCTTAATATACATATACTAAAATTTGAAATCATTTGCATGAATTTAACAAATGTTGTGCATGAATAAAATCATTTTTCCATTAACTTCACTTTTTTTACTACTTTCTTAGATTTTTTTTTCTCTTTTGAATTAGTTGATATTTAGATTTCTTATATATATCACTTAAGAATAATAAAAAAATATATTTCTTTTTTTATATAGCACACCCTAAAAATTATATTAAAATGTTATGAAATCAGATTTTATTAAAAATGATTAGTTACAGCTTAGCTTTTACTGTTTATTCTGAACATGCAGCTTCTCCATTTATTTAGTTGTCTATTCCACTAGTGACAGTAGCACCCCTTTTGTTAGTAAATTCCAAAATGCCTAAATATGTTTGTAATGATGTGAAGGTGAGGCATAATGATATGGTGTCTTAACATCTTCAAATTCAGTGAGCCAATCTTCAATGATTTGGTGAAATAGTCCTCTCCATTAAAAAAAAAGCATCAATATGATTGTCAACCATTGTCTGTGTGTTTAATGTTTCATTGGAACTCTCCACCCCTAGATTATATCTTCTGTAGAAAAGAGAGAAGCAGAATTAAACAGCTTGTCCTTGAGTGAGTTAAATAGATAAAAATTCTTGAATTTCAGCAAAGGGTAAAAAGAGATATTCAAGAGAGACTGATTTAAAATGCAGGAGGTTTTGGCCTTTTTGAAGTATTGGGAGTTTTGTATCCTTTTAAATGCTACATTAAGTTAGAGGTTAAGAAAAATGTGCTGGAAATCCTTTAAGAATAGTATGTTGTATTTCGGTGTTCCTAACGAACCAACATGCATTGTTCTATGCAATACTGCAAATAGCTTGATGTTGTACTTTCCAGTGTATGCTCATACTAGACATGCACATGTTGTAATATTGCAGTATAAATAAAAATTTATTGTTGGTAAGAGGAAAAATTTATTTAACGAATTGCCATATATTTTGACTGATACTGGTGATGAGGTTTCCATGAAGTTATTTTTACATGCTTAGTTCAGTTCATGGTTTCATTATTCTTATTGGTGATTGGTTTCTTGAACTTGTTTCTTCAATAAAATTGTTCATTTTCTGTAAAACGTGTAGGTCCCCCTCCCACCTCTTTAAAAAAATTCCTTTCTTTCCAAACACAAAAAATGCCCATATCCAATGCAATTATTCATATTATGGAAATAATGAGTGACATTCCTTCAGTGTAAGGGTATAATTTCATATAGAGAACAAATCAGCTAAAAGAAAGAATGACTGTTCAGGAAACTTTTCATCAAATGTAGATCTGTATGTTATATATTTTCCTGTGTATGTTTCATGTTTCCAAACAATGAATGTAGAAAAGAACTGATAGAATATTTTCATAACTTTGGGTCATTTCATTTTTATCCATAAAATTATAGGTATTGTTTTTGACAACAAAGTTTTTTGTTTACTTGATCTATTTTTGTGTCCTATACTGATCTATTTTTGGGACTACTACCAATGTTTCTTATTGGTTAATTTTTTAAACATTTCTTTTCACGGGCTTATAATTTAATAGTTAAATAATGTAAAATTGTTCTAAATGATTGTTTGGTGAAAACAAAGACAATTTTATTTCAAAGTGAAAATGAGATTTTTCAAGAAAAGAAAACTGTTTGGATTTCTACATATTTTTATTTTTTAGAGTACTGTTAAGCATTTTGTTCTTACAATAAATTTTTTTTTTTTTTTTTTTTCCTCCTTATTTCTATTGTATTGGTCATTTCGTTTTCATTTCATTTAGATACAACTACAAGAAAAAAAAATTTCAATTCACTGCCTGTAGTGTGTCAGCAATTTTTTTTTTTTTTTTTTTTTTTAATTTACTTAGCCCATTATTATTTTTTAAGCAATTTTCTTATTCCTGTGAACTCATGATTAAATTTTATTATAGTGAATATAAAAGAGCTAAATTAAGTTCAGTTTTTTTATATTTATATCAATTACAAATAATATTAGTAAAATGATAATTATAGTAAAAAAAAAATTTATTATAATTTAATCATAAGTGCAAATGTGCCACGAAGTTGGCAGATTTGTTAGTAGGTGTATATTTATCTTGCTGAAATGCGAGTTGGCATACATTTGATGAACTAAAATAATATTGAAAAATTGTAAGTTTTTAAGAATTGATATGTTCATAGGTATTGGCAGTGAATTGAAAACGTAAATTTTGTTAAGCTAATGCTTCTACATTGAAACATTTTAATTCAGTGATTAGAATTATAAAATATATATATTTTTTTAAGGTGGGTTCTAAATGAACATTGTAAAGATGCACATTTTGATGTTCCATGGACTATAGAAGATGATTCAAATCTCCTAAAAGGTGTATATGAGCATGGCATGGGAAATTGGGAATCAATAAAAATGGACCAGGATTTAGAATTGGGTGACAAGGTAATAAATTGTCTATAATTGTTTGTTATGCATGTACAATTTCTTTTTCACTACTGTAGTTAATTGTTATTTACTTATGATTTATATATAACTGAAATTTTTGATCATAATTTAGATATTACCTGATGGGGAACAAAAGCCACAAGCCAAAAATTTGCAAACACGCTGTGATTATTTGCTGAAAATACTAAAAAGAATAACTCAATCCAGAAGTGGCACGGTAAGATGATATATATATTTAAATTATATTTATCTGTTTTGGAAATTGGATGGTTACTAGGTCCTTTTATTTGATAGTTGGCGATATATATATATGATCAACATTATCTTTATTTAATTATGTTATGATGTTTTCATTTCTTTTTTTTTTTTAAATAATTGGGATGATTATTGAAAAAATATTTAAAAATATATATTTAACTTCATCAAAATTGAAATTAGGAGCAGACATCTCTCCTACCAATGCAAAAAAATTTTTCGATAGATTCCTGTACATTAATTCGTAGCCATTGCCGAGAGAGAGAGCCAATTTTACAATTTGCTGTGCAAATATGCTTGGTATAAAGCTAGTCAAAGGCACTAGATATTTCTTATAATATAAAAATTCAAAATTTAATCTTTTATTAAGATTTATTTTATAACAATTCTATTTTATGAAAACCCACTTGCATTTTTCATAGGATGCACCACCTAAGCTGAAACGAGGTCGCAAACCTAAAGCTGATAAAATCCAAAGCAGCAAATTTTTGAGCAAAGCCTTTGTTGATAATGATGACAGTGATGCCTCTTTGAATTCGGTGAGTTTACAATTAGAAAGTTATAACGAAAAAAAAAAAAAAAAAAAAAAAAAACCTCTAATTTATAATTTATTTTTATTTTACTTCCCTTTACATTGTATTTATCATGATGTGTGACTATAAAAAAATAAATTTAAATGGCAAAATCAGTTTTGTACATGAAGAAATTTTTTCAGAATGTCTGTTATTGAACCAGTCCAAATAGATGATCAATAAGAATTATTAATTAACCCTTTGATTTCTAATGCCAAAGATTAGCCATTGAATTAACCAATTACCTATAATAAAAAAATTTTAATATTAATTATTTTTAAAAAGCCTACTGCTGATTTTTTTTTTTTTTTTTATACAATATACATTTTTATTTAATTTAATATGTAGTGAAAACTATAAAATTTGTGCTTGATGTGCAAAAACATTGAAAAAATATATAATTTTCTCATTTTATTGAAGGCTATAATATAATTACCTTTTCTTTGTAGACTCCAACTAAAGAGAATAAACCACGGGTTAAAAAGATTAAGTCAGAAAATTCAGTATTAGATGATAAAAGCAATAAAGATAATATTTCAACTGTAATTAAGCCATCTGTGCAAAATGATGCAGATTCTGAAATCAAGAAAAAGAAGCATGACAAAACCGATAAGCCTAAAAAAGAGAAAAAAGAAAAGAAAGAGAAGGTAAATATTCAACCAAGAAATACATTTATATTGCATTAAACTTTTTCATTTATTTTATTTTAACTAGTTTTTAAAATATTTTAATATTTCATAAACAATAATTATACATTAATTAATATTTTGGGCTTTTCAAAAAAGATTGTATAATATAGTATAGATATATTCAATGTATCATACTTTATATTACTTCTATATATGCAGAAATATATTGTTCTATCATGTTTTCATTCTAGCATAAAGAATCCTCTCATAGTAAGGAGAAGAAAAAATCAAAAATCCCACCTGTTATGCATTATACAGCCAATGCTGAACCTCAAATTATTGATAATACTGATAGAGAGTTGCAGGAGGAAGTTTTTAATGAAGTAAGAATTTTTTTTTCCTAATAATCAAACTTCTGTTATGTTTAAACTTTGTTTATTTTGATATTTAAATGTTCCTTCCCTCATTTTTAGTGTAAAGAACAGATGAGGCCTGTAAAAAAATATTTAATGAGACTTGACTTTAAAGGATTAGATATAACAGAAGAAGAAAAGACTAAACGATTTTCTCAATTTCTCTTAAAAATTGGTCGGAAAATTTCGGAAATTCTGAAAGGATACCAGGATCCAGAGAAAGTTAAAGAGTGGAGAAGGTAGGAATTAATTCAGTTGTAGCAATTTAATAGATCACATTTATTTGAGTATAATTTTTTAATGGCATGTATTAATATGTTTTTTTTTTTTTTTTTGTAGCAATTTATGGATTTTTGTATCAAACTTCACTGAGCAAAATGCTAAACAGTTATATAAAATTTATCGGCAAACAATAAAAGATATGGAGGTGCCTCGTCCTGCATCGTCATCTGAACCAAAGAAAGGAAATGAAAACATGGAAAGGAAATCAATTCTTGATGCAAGTATTTTTTTTTTTTTTTTTTAAATCTGTCTAACCTGTTATAATTAAATAAGATTAATAATAATTTACAAATGTGATATTTTATAGTTTATATTGTGATGTTTGATTTTATGTACATAATATACTATGCTGACCTGATTCCTATTGCAGACAAATCCGAAGCAAATGCATGATAAACCTAGTAGTAGTAAACATCGTTCTTCAAGTTCAATGAAAAGACATGCTGATGACGATTCAAGCAGAAAAAGTGATAGACCTTTAAAAAAGAAATATAGTGATAGTACTAATGATAGAAAAATTGTTGAAAGACGAGATAGGTAAGAAAATACAATTTTATGCATTATATGTTTCTTAAATCTATTATGTAAATAATTATAAAATTGTTTCTTAGTACATTTTTTTTTTTTAGAAAAAAATCGGGACGAAATATCAAACATGATTTCAAATTTCATTTCTTTATCCAAATACTATGATTTTCATTCAATTAATATTGCCACTTTATGAATATTTACTACCAGCAATGACTCATGCATGTTGCCAAAAAAATTGATATGCTTTAATACAGTATTTCCACTTAATGATCTTTAATAAATGAAACATTTTATTCTTTAGAAAGTAATATATTATTTTAAACTTTTGAATGTACAACAACCTTTCTTAAAATACAAGCTAAATTGTTATTTTTATACATTTCAATTTGTTTAAAGATTAATCAAAGTCACTAGATTTAAATTGTTAAATAAATTCTTTAACAAAAATATGGAGTTGATTGGCATTTCACTTCTACCAATTGCTGTAATTTGTCTCTTCGTTTAATTTTAAAGCAAAAATCAAATGCAGGTTTTTAAAGCTTATTAATATTTTTCTCGTCTCTAGAAAGAAAAAAAAATGTAAGGATTCTTAATTTTAATTGTAGGCAAATTTTAATGAGTTTTAAAATCTCAAGTAGAACAAATAATCGTATTTCTCTAAGTGTTTTCCTGATCATCAATTATATTAAGTGAGGGTTATATTCATAAACAATTGAATGGTATTCTTTGTCTACATTTTATTTTATATAACAAAATGATGCATGGTCATCAAAAAGTCTTCAGGATTTTTAAGGTTAAAAGATGAACAGTAAAATTTAAACTAATGGTTTTGCTTTCATATAAAAAATACAGAAATAGTTTTTTAGCAACAATAATAGTGCATTTAAACAAAAAGCTCTCCTTTTTCCATGGTTTGATGTCAAAATTATAGTCCTGTCACTGTTCAGTATTTAAATTCTGAAGTAACTGTTCCTCTGTGTGCTTGATTTTTTTTTTCATGGGGATTTTAAAAAAATGCCTATTTTAAGAAATATTTAAACCTATATCATTTAAGTTGAAAGATGTAAGTAATAAATAATCAACCAAACAAAGTTTTTGTCATGTAATGAGAAAGTCCTATTGAAATGTACTAGGTGTTATTAGAAACTTTATTATTTCTGTATTTTTATGTCAAAACTACAAATTTCAATTCAATTTTTACTGTTCACTAACTTTGAAATCACAATTACCTTTTCTATGGCCCTGTATAATATTTTGCATTTTATTTTATGAAGTAAATTTATGCAAAATCATTTAGAAGCTTTTGAAATGAGAATCTACAGTGCGTAGCTATAGTTTTTTAATAAATATTTGTTTGTAGCTTCAGTGACTCTCGGAGTTCAGACAAAGGTTTATTACCTCAAAAAAGTCCTTCCAACAGTTATTCTACACCTCATCATGGTTATTCTAATCACAGAGACAATTCATCTAAGATGAAGATGGATAGATGGAATAATTCACCTCATCCTGGAAACTGGCCTAAAGATAGGCAAGTGAAAAGGCATTCTTTGGTGTATAATTTTTTCATATGGATTCAGCCTGTAAAACAAATGCCTCATTTAGCATTTACACTGAATACTTATATGAATGGGGTTTTACAGAAATAATTCTCTGTACAGCAATGGCTATTAAATAATGAGACAATTTGAGGATTTCCATTCAGAAAATTTTTGTATCACATATTCAAAAATTTATTTAAAAAAAAAAAAAAAAAAAAAAAACTTACAAATTCTTGCATTAATGTCTGATAAGTTTTTCATTGAAGTCCTTAATAAATTTTATGCTACAATTTTACTGTAAACAAAAGAAGGATTTTGGGCATTGTTTTTAATTTATTTCATGCATAAATTTCAAAAACTTTTACATAAATTAAGAAGATTTTAGTTTTAAGCCTGGATTATTGCAGCAAATTTTGTCCCTATAAAGAAATTTAAAATACATCAGCATAAACATTTTCATAAGTGGATTTTGCTAACTTGTGTTTTAATTTAAACTCAAGTATTTCAAAGAGGGTAGGCAAACAATACAATTTATATTGATATTAGAGATATTTTTGAATGCATAAGAAATGTAAAAACATTAAATTTGCTTTTTCCTCAAATCTAAATTAATAGTTGTTTTCAATTATTTTAATACAAAATCTTTAATATACTTTTTACACTTCATACTAGATAGATTCAATTTGAACTTTTTAATAGCAACAATGTTGAAAGTTTAAAAATAACTTTGGTTATGTACAATTAATAGAATTTACATCATTTTGCAGGCAGTATTTTCATTGCTTTATTTTCAATTCATCAAAGCCTAGTTTTTTTGGGGGGGGGAAATCCATTCTTTAAAGCAAATTTTAAAGAGGTTTTTCTATTTTGAAAGAGACAGTTGTAAGTTGTTTATTCATAATTTCACCAATTATGTTAAGTTCACCTAGGTGAAGAAATAATTCATTTTAAAATTATAAATATAGTATTGAAACATGTAAAATTTATGGTAAATTATTAAGATTTAGATATCGATAAATTTTTTTATAGAAAAGAAATATTGTGTTGTAATATTTTGAAACAATATGTTAAAAGTAAATAAATTATTCCATAACATTAAAAAGTCTTTTTAGTTTTGATATTAGCAATTATAATATTAATTACATTGGTCTATTTCTGAACAGGGGTAAAAAAAAAAAAAAAAAAGTTTTCTATTTACTAAATAAAAGTTAATGAAAGAGAAAATACTATATTAAAAAAAGGCTTAAAATATAAATGTTTTTTAATTAATACAAAATAAATGAATATAGAATTTAAATTTTCAAACTCTTTTTCAGATATTCCAATGATTATAACAAAAGAGACCATTATCGAAATTATCCTCGAGACGAGGGAAACAATTTTTCGAGAGGAAAACCTCACAGAGACTACCCGTATCCTCCACAAGATAGGCATAATAACAGGTATAACATAAATAAAATCTAGAAGTAACTTCTGAAAATATGAAAAACTATAATAAGGTATTTTTTATTGTAATTATATCACTTTAATTTTTAATAATTTTCTGAGTAAAAACATAATTTTTTTAAATTACATTTTACACATTTACTTATTACTTTAATGAATTAGAAATATTTTCTCAAGGATTGATTGAAATAGAAATTATGATAATTTGTTTGTTTCTATTCCTTAAAAATCATGTGCATTAAAACAATAAATTTAAGCAGTAATTATTTAATAAAACATTGGCAGATATAACCCAGTATTGCCCAGCTTCACAAAAGCTATGTAATTTTTTTGTTTGGTAGAGTTGCTAAATAAAAAAAATCCCCAAAGGAATTCAGAGAAAAATTTACTCAAAAAAAATTTTTTGAAACGAAATATGTAAAAAAAAAAAAAAAAAAAAAAAAAAACATCAGATGATTGTGAACACAAATTTTTAACTTTAATATTCCTAATAATAAAATTAATATATTTTCATTTAATGCTGTCTTGGCTGAACTAAAGGTTTTTATTACATTATAGATTGTTAAAATCAATAAATTTATGTTTTTAACAATTTTTTTTTTTTGATTAGAACATCTTGAAGATTTTTAATTATCTGCCTGATCAATATATGTAGTTGGAATAATAATTGCATATAGATGGTGTATCTTAGACATTGATTTACCATATGATAATTACTTAATATCTAATAAAATTCTTTCTTAGATATCATTCTGGTGGACAGCATGGAAGCTTTTCTCATTATAACATGCATCAATCATCATATTCTGGAACAGCCCAACCTCCACCAGCGCATTCAGGCTACAATTATGGATCTCGGCCAGCAATGCATCCTCATTCCCCAACCTCCCAGCCGACTGCTCCTCCTGGTGTAGATCATCATGGCGACTCTTACAGTTCTTATCAAGGGCATGCTGACTCTTGGCGAAGAAGAAGTGATGATCATCGCAAAGATCATGGTTCCAGAGACTACAAAAAAAATTAATCCTAGTCATAAGCATAGATGTACAGCCTTGTTTTTATTTGGTGTTTAACTCAAGCAAGCTTCAAATGACTTCAGGGTGTTACAAAAACTCTCATTTTAAATATTTATACTGAAAGAAAAACTTATGTAGGCTGCAAATCAAAATTTCAGATAGTTCATTTCAATCCACTTTTTCTTTTACTTTGTATATAGTCATTCTCATTTGCTGCAAATTTTTTTCTTAGTTAAATTAAGAAGTTGCAATTTAGAAACATGTGTAGTCTGCACATCACTGCAGGAACCATGTTTCTACCTATTCTATTGACTAAGTTTAGGTAAACATGGAACAGAGTCTCCAAAAAAGTAGCTACCACATTATTCATATTTTCTTCTTTGATTAAAGTGGTAAAGAACAACTATTTTTATGCATTTCTTACAACAAAGAATTTTTTAACATCGATAAATTCCAATTTTCTTTATAAATAATATATATTTTTATCTAATACATAAATAAAAATCATGAATTACCAATTAATTAATTTTTTAAAAAAAATATAGCAAGATATATATATATAAAAAAAAAAAAATTGAAGTGATGAAAAAATTGTTACTTTCGTTTTACAAAATTTATTTTTATAAAATAAGTTCATTAGGGTTGTGATCAATAAAAAAAAAAAGATTGCAAATATCAAGACTGTTTGAATATTTGCAACCCTAATTAATGTAACTTGTTTTCTCCCTGCCATTAAAATTTCTCCTGTTGGTATATAGATTATTATATAAATTCTAGAAATTTAAATATATCAAAATATAAATTTAAAATTTTCCTACGAATACATTATTTTTATTATTTTAATGTTCATAATCATGCATTTATTTAACTTGGAAATATTTTTGGAGGCATTCTAGGTTTACTAATCATTCTTTTATTATCTTAAAACTGTTTCTACCCTACATAATTTTTTCAGGTATAAATTTTAAAATCAATCCATATGTATCATATGCATTGTATCACTTTTATTGAAAATCATGTCAACATGTCTGCAGAATTTTGCATCATTTACCTTTTTTCATCTTTTGAACATTTGATAGTTTCATTTCATTGTTTGGATTTGAATATGGTAAATAGAAGAAAATGTAAAAAAATTGCATCTATTAATCTTCAAATCACAAGGACTAATGTATGCCTTAAATGAGCTTCACTTAGATCTATTCATGACTAATTTTGATTTTTAATATACTACATATACTGATTGCAATTAATCGTGTTTATATTTTAGTTAAAATAACTTATTACTTTTGCAGTTTATTTCTCAATTGAAAGCCAAATAGAAAATCTTATGAAAATATTGATCGTTGTACATATAAATAAAAGAAATTTTTCCAAAAGTTTTAAATTTTATGCTGCATTACTAAATATTTATTTTCAAAACATTAAAATTACAATACGAATGTTTATATTATTAAATATTAAAAATTGTTAAAATGAATTTAAGTAAAACATTTTTATCTTTTAATTAATTTTTTTTATCTTACTAGAATGTTAAATCGGTTAGAAAAACTTCAATTGAAAATTTGCTGGACTAAATTTTTTAAAGATCTTTTTGTAATGAATATCTGACTTCTTTTAATTTTTGATGAAAAAATCTATGTGGTTATACTTGTTGACTTATTCTTGATCTGTCTTAAGTTATTTAGATCAACAATGGAATGGAATTGATGGTTGCTATTGTAAATGATTATGTGGCATATACACATAAACTGTATATAGAAAATGTTGTCAGTTTTTTTTTGTATGTGTTATTTATTAAATAAAATATATAAAAACCTTGAATGTTTTCTGTATGAAACAATTTGAATTTTAAAAACCTTAATTATCAAGAATAACTGCTTGAATATTTTTCTAAATAAAATAGAATCAAACACGAAAAGTTTCATGTAATTATCCAATCATACATTTCTTCTACAAAGAAAACATTTAAAGATATAATTTTAAAAGCTATGAGAAATTAATTTATTAGTTATAGGATACATATATGTATATTTTTATTGAATAAGTTATGCTTATAGAATCATAAATTTAATTTGTAAACTAAAAAAAAAAATTTCATTTATAAACTTGTTACATTTTTAATTAATAAAAAGCCTTTACCAAAGGATATCTGCAGTTATGTTGAAATAGCAAATTATATTTTGATTTACGATTTTATAGAGATTCAACCTTCTTTAATCAAGTCTCCTAACCATTTGAGAAGTTTCCATAATGAAATAAGAGATCTAAAACACTAATATGCAAATTCATCTTTAGTGATTTCTTAAAATTTGATATTAAATTTACAAGAATGTATGTATAAATTTAATAACAGATTGAAATTTTCAGAAATGGCTTGTCATGCAGATTACACCACATCCTCTCATTCCAGCAAATCTCCAAGATAAAATTTGAAAGTATATCTGCTTAATGTTTCCTTTTGCTTCTAACAACAAAAATTTAATTTTAAAATGTGAAAGTGCTTGCAGATGTAAAAGGTCCATAAACAAAGAACAATGTCTAATTGTTGAAGCACTGCTAAATGAGAAAAGGATTCCAGCGAAAAATATTTTTTGAATTTTTTTTTTTTTTTTTTTTACTTATTTAACTTAAATTCATTGAAAGAAACATATTTTTTCTTTTTAAGAATTGATCTATGATTAGAGACCAATTTGAAGATGAAAACTTGGCCGGTCAGATTAAAAACCACTATATAAGTTGAAGGTGGAATAAATGTAATTACTGCTTTTCAAAGAATGTGGAAAGTTAAAATTTCTATTTAGAATTAGACTAGTTTAATCTATAAGCAAGAGAAAAAAATTCTATCATGCATTTACTCTACCAAGATGTTCAACAAACTGTACCTAAATTCAAATGCTGCTGTAAGCTGCTTATGCATTTTTTCCATACAAAACATTTTCTTCATAGAGCTGTTACTTCTTCCTGTATAAGGCAACAGAAAGTTCATTTCTTAATTTATATACGTGTCAGATTCTCAATATTAAAATAATTTTCTTTTTAGAATTATTTTCAAGAATAAACTTATAACAGCATAAAGAAGGATTTTTTTTTTTCTTTTGTTGGAAAGTGATCCTGTTTTGTCATTTAATTTTATATAACTATTTTTTTTGTGTTGCACCATTTGCACAATGTTTGGTAACCATGCCAAAGCCAAAAAGTATTAATGAATTTTACAATAATTGAAAAACATTTGAATGTGCTTGGAAAGGTTTTGTTTATTTTTTGTGGTCATACTGATCTGTATACTACCCAAGAGGCATTGCTGGTCAGTATTATATTTTCCTTTCGTGCCAAATTTTTAAACCACTGATTAGTGTTTTAGCTAAATTTTATTAAATTCCAAAAAAAGAAATTAACAATTTTTTCATTTTAAAAAACCAGTGTACATAATCAGGAGTATTAAATATTATTTTTAATAAGTCTAATTCACAAACTGGACAATTTCAATTTGTCTTATGGCACAGCTATTTATTTAATTTTTATTCATAAAATTGGGACAGCTTTATTATTTATAGAAGATATAAAGAGTTGACAACTTTTTTTTTCTTTTTAGCAAAGAAGTTTTCCAATTCTAAACATTCTCAAAGAATATTTATTGTAAGCACAAATCTTCATAAAAAACAGTTGTAAAAGAAGCTTAAAGTTTATTAATTTCAATTTTACAACATTGCCAATGAAAACATTTCAGCATGAAATAAAAATAATTTAAAATAATAAATAATATAAATTGCAAAACAAGAAGTATGTGAATAAAGCATTTACACATAAATTCAATAATGATACAGGAGAAACAATATAAAAAAAATAAATCTATTTTCTTAACACAAGTTTATATATTCTTAACTTCCAATAAAGAAAATCTATTCAATATTATGTAAATGCTATTCATAAAAGCCCCCTCCCCATCATATATCATCCTTGAATTTAATTTTAACAATATAATTTATTTGGCCAATTTACATTTGGCATTTTGTTTGAAGCATTAAAGGAAAGGATTCATAGATTTTTGTAAGAGTGCCAGTAAAGTTGCATAGTATTTTAGTGATAAAGTTTTTATGTAAATAATATGGCCATTATTTAAATTTTGAATAATCATTGAGTTTTATTTTTAAATTTATGTCAATGATAATATTATTAATGCATTATTCAGACAATGCAAAACAGTACTTTTTAAGATTCAATGCTAAATTTTTTAATTTCTTCACTGAAGTCATGAAAACACTTTACAATTTTAAATTACATTTATTTCATAATTTCATCTACCAAGGAATTAAGAACAATAACAAAAATGGTTGTTGAAAATGAATAAAATAACAGTTTTTAAATTTAAGATGGTCCCTCTATAACTGGAAACAAATATTTAATAAGGATAGAAATTCTATCAAAATTTAAATTACAGAAAAGTAATGCGAGCAACAAAATAAGTATATATTTAAATAATATAATCAAAAAAGTGAAACAAAATTTTTTTTGTAAAAATTCCAGATTTCCTAAGAGTTTTGTTATAATCAGATGAATTTTTATTTAATTCCTATAACGTGATCTCTGGCCATCTCTATGTCGACTGCTTTCTCCGTCTTCAGAACGATCTCTATGACGATTTGAGAATTGATGGTGATCACGATCATTATATCTTGATCTATTTCTGTCTTGATTTTGTCTATCTCTAGAATAATCCCTAAAATAAAAATAAATAAAATGAACATTTAAAACTTAATAACTATGGATAGTATTACAAAAAAAATCAATATTTAACATGGAGGTTTTAATTTTTAAAAATATGCAGATGGTGTTGTTTTATGATATACAGCAACCTAACAACATAAATGATATTCTGCACAATTTGAGAATTAGTGAAAATCTATGCAGATGTCAAGTATTCATTTTTTTTAAATCTCTATTTGTTGAAATTTATTAATATTTTAAAGTAGTTATTCAAATAAATGCTTGACTTTTTTTCTTTATTTTTATTACAAAATAATAATACAGACTAAAAAAAAAAAAATATTCCAAATTTTTAAAATTTCCTTACCAAAATCATTGAAAATCTTTACTATTAAATATATTAATCACATAATTTTATTTAACAAAGAATTAAGGCTGTGAACAATGGTTAGAAAAAAAATGAATACAAATGATTGTAGATTTTGATAGAAGAATTTATGAAAAAGTCAATTCAAAATGTTTAACCGAGTCATCGTAAAACACACATGCATCAAGTAGAAATTATGAATGTATAGGAGGAGAATGTTTTGTTGAAACAATAAATGAAAGATATTAAGGAATTATCTATATGAGAAAAATACAGTTGGTGGCCAATACAGATATTCAGGAATGAGTGGAAGGCTCTAAAAAAAAAAAATATAGCCATGTTGGTAAATATGGAATATTTAAAAAAGAACCACACAAATTTTACTACAAAAATTAAGCAATTATTATTTAAAACTAAACACAAATTTTCAATTTAAGTATGAAGGGTATTATAATCCAATATCCTCTCCAAGTTTTCTGTAAAGAAAGATATAAACACTTTCTGCTGTGCTACAATAAAATATTTCCATAATAAAAAATATTTAAAAATATTTTATTTTAACTAATATTTTAATTAGAATTAGAACTAATATACTAACTAATATTTTACTTACTAATATTTTAATTATTAATTAGAATTTCAAAGCTTTATGGAAATTTCTGATGTTAGTTTACATGGCTCAGAGCCTGCTTTATAGTCTCCACCACCATATTTAAACATGAAATTCTAAAAGCCACAATGTGCTCAACCAGCATTAACAATTTTTCTGCACCATGTGCTTATTGTGGTATTATAATCTTTCTGTTCAACCCTTCACAACAAAATAGAATTTAATATAACACATCAATCCTTTTATCTCTCTGTGTGCACTACAAAAAATATTACACTTGCACACTTTCTATATTCAAGCTAGACTGCAAATGAGAAGAGACCAACTGCACATGCCTTTGACAGAACACTAATCATCGCCATCTAACAATTTATTGTTACTATTAAGAAAAACATTTCCCACTACTGGGAAGTATGGAAAATTCAGGAAGTATGCTGTAACAAAGAGATCAACTTTCATTCAGTATCCTTTGAAAGAAGTTGAAATCTTCAGAATACAAACACTCTATTGAAATGAGTGTGATGAGTAAAATATCTAAATAATCAATTTAACATTACACTTATTAAGCGTAATCATCGTTGAAGAAACTGACTAAATAGTTTTATTAGACTATTTTAGAATAAATCTTTTTAATTTGCAGGGTTACTTCGTAGGACTTGCTTATTTGATTGCAATTCTAGCTCTTGTACAAAATCAAGAGCTAGAGTTGAAACGAAATAAGCAAGTCCCAAAACTTGGCGACTAAAAAAGGATTGCCAAAACACGGTATTATTAAAATGTTTTGCTTTTAAATAAATTTACAAACAACTTTGTTCTTAGATTTCCGATGCTTGAAATCGTCATCAAAAACAAGACTACCGGAAAACGATTAACAAGCCGAAAATTACTATCGCCCTTTTTCTCAAGAAATTTAACCCCCCTTAATAATTTTTAATGAGAAATATCTACCGTTTATAGAGAGAGACAGAGGGAAAAAAATATCAGCTCACCATGATTTAAACCACTGTCTTTTCACTTTCCATGGATAGACTACTGTTGGATGAGATAACGGTTTGGATTTCAATTCAGAGTAAACAGAATCTTTTTCAGTAAACCTATCTTTGAATAATTCTTCAAAGTGGGCCTCATCTTTAGAATAATTTGTCTCGTCCATTTTCACACAATACAAAGCAAATTATTTCATAAATATAAACAGACAATGAGCTTCATTTCACTTCTTTTTTGAAATGCACAGTTACTAAAGAATTATCTGATCAGATATACTAAATATATCGTTTATAATAATAATTTAAATAATCATGTATTCACTAAAAACTTATACTTTTTTTAAAGCAATTATATTTTATTTTGGATTTTTGATTTGAATAAAAACAGACCGAATTCTCACTGGTATTGTTTTGATTTCTTTAGCGTCTGCTGTTTGTTGTTCATTTTGAAGATATGAATTAAACTTTTGTTTTTTTTATTATTCCTCGATAACTTCTACATTTGCCAATTGTAACAACACTTAAAATTGCATTTTTAATAGGTAACGAGGAAAATTATTTGTTAATATTTTTTTATAACTGATTTTTAACGTTACAACACAGTTGCACATAAAATATTTTTTACTTTTATTTTTGTTTTCACAAGAAATTATATATTTTATAAACTTTATAGTGCTATAGAAGAAGTCGAAAAAAGTGCAATAAATGTTTAATAACTGTTAGTTATTAAGAAATTTATTTAATGATCTATTTCATTCTAGTAAGTAAATTTTATATGTGCTTCTCTTTCATTCAACATTTCACACATTTGGTGTGTAGTTGGAACAAAAGAAATTTTGCACACAATAACCGGTGTAAAAATTCCATGGGTGTAATTCCTTAACGTAACCTTCTTATTAAAAAAACGTTCACAAAAATATTTTATTGTTTTTAAATTCACAATTTTCTAAAATTGGTAAAAATTGTTTAGTTTTCATATTAGATTACCTGTAATAAATAGGCTGAAAAGATTTTTTTTCTTTTACTTATCTTCTTGTAGTCTTATAATTAAAATGGAATATTTTATTGAAAATGTGAATAAAGATTAATTGTAAAAAAATACGATGCAGGAAAAAAAGAAAATCATGTTTAGAAATGAAAGATTAAGGGATCATCATGAAATTTATATTATGATCCTTTTTATATGCAGAAAGAAAAGTATTTTGTATTTAAAAGAGGGAAGATATTTTCTGAAATGAGTAAGAAAATGCATAGACATTTAGGTAATTTCCATTATACAATTTATTTGGTATATTTTAAATAAAGAAACATTTTCGGTATGAAATATAAATACTTTTCAATGAAAATAAAGTACTTTTATATTTATTTGAATAAAAATGACAGCCTTAACAATGATACAACAGCACAGCTGTCATATGAGTAGTTATTTTGGTTGGTTTTGTAATCAATCTAAGAAATAAACTTGAATTAAAAAATTGTTTGCAGGGATGAAGAAAAATCAGAATTATGTAAAATAAAAAATTTAAGGGGGAAAAATCACATATTTTTCAATCATTTAAAACAAAAAGTATTAAATAAATACTCTTCTATTTCTAATAATTTTATGTTCTTTTTTATAATTGTGAAATTTTCTTTAATCATGTAGTTTTTTATCTCATGATTTATTGCAGTTGACATTTCAATCATATTAATAAAATGTTATGAATTTTTGTGTTATATAAGATTTCAAAATTATTTTCAAATTTTACCTAAGCATTTTTTGTTAGATGAAAAACTAAATTTTAATAGAGTAATTAATAATAAATTTTTAATTAATAATAATGATATAATATTAGGAAATTTTATGTCTAAAATTAAAAGAAATTTATATTTACCTTTGTTTCTATTTATAAATTTAAATAATAATTCTGTATAGAAAAGTTTTTTTTTTATTAATATGTTTTGAATAAAATATTTTTATTTTAGCTTGTTAAATTTTTTTCATCTGATGGTTTCTTTTAAATCATAAATAATTTTTTTAATTTTTAGATAAATTTAAACAAAATATCTTTAAAAAAATTTTATTAGATGTTATAGTTTATATGTGTAATAGTGTCATTACTATTTCCTAAAAAATATAGCCTTTTAAAAACTTTATTTTCTGATGTATAAATATGATATTGCTAATATATTTATATATTTATTTAATCAGATTATGGCTGTTTTTATACCAGACATTTTATCAAATCTAATGGAAAATAAATATGTATAGAAAAACTTCGGATAAGAATAGTGATATGTAAGTTATATTTTATTATTATTTTTAATATAAAAAATAAGTCAAACATATATATTTTTCTGTATAAATTTTTTATTATTAAAAATTTTGATTTTATTATTTAAATTGGAATACTGCTGTGCCCAAAAAGTAAGACCAATTATTATTTTTTTCTCAAAAACTCTTTATTTATTCTTCCAAATTTATTTCATCACCTTCAAAGTAATCAAAGCAATATTTTGCTATTTATCATTTGTATCCAACTAATGGAAAAATGCCTACATTTTTTACAAGATTAGCAGATCCATATATAAGCTAAACCCCTTAATTTAACTTTAGAAAAAGTTCCAAAAATTTTCAGTTTATACATGGAAATATATGATAAACATGTGTGCATAAACTGTATAAAAACATTTTTAAGACAGGTATATTTTTTTTTTTCTAGCTCTTGTTTAGAAATTTCAGAGGAATTCAATAAGAAAGGTGTAACTAAGTGGGATTCTAACTCAAGGTGATAATCTTGTTTGTATCAAATATCATATTTTGTATTAGTTCAATCTTTTTGTCACAAATTATTAATTTAAATACTTCATTTTATTTTTAGCAATGAAGAAGCAATTTTTGATTCCCAATCGGAAATTTTGTGGTCTAGAGAAAAAAAAATTTTTTGTGAAAATGATTTTTTTAAACTTGGTGACAGTTTCTCAGATTTGACAGAAAGAACTACTAGTTCTTGTTCTTGGCATAATGATGTAAGTTTTTATAATATTTAATATTTTAAAACATATTATTTTATAAATTATATCACATTTTTGCCTTTTATACCCCTTCTTTTGAATTTTGCCACCTTTCTCTGTAGATATGTATATTGGTTTTAGCATGTTTTTCAACTTATGTAATTGTTATTTGTTTAATGAATATTTAAAAAGATATAATTGTATCTATGTAGGATTTTGATATGAATTCACGTGTTAAAGTAAAAGAATCACTGGAAGCAATTGAAGATGCATTATATGAAAAGAAACAATCACATTTACTTAGTAACACTGTTTTTCAAGAATGTTGTGAATGGACAGAAAAATTCTCATATATTAGGTAAGTTTTAAGTTTTGTCATTTTGATAAAAGAAAAACAACCTAATTTAATTGCAAAATTTAAAAGTTATTAATAAATATGAAATTTTTTCATTCTGAAAAAATAAAATTAGAATTCTGTATTCTATTCTTTTAAGATTTCTAATGAATTATACTTAATTTATTTCTGTATTTAAAAATTAACTGTAGGTAATTTATTTGTATGTTCACAAAATAAAGTTCTTCTCTATAAAAATCTTCAATTTTTTTGTACAAAACCAAGAGTTTAAGGAATTTTTCTCTTCACAAAACTAATTTGTATATCTTAAACATTTTAATTCTTTATTAAGAAACTCCCTCACAATGCAACAGAATAATCTTTGACAACATTAAATGTTTGCATTAAAATTCATTATTTTTTTTTTTAACATTAAAATGTGTTAGTTTAAAAATTTAAATTGAAACTGTAAAAATAACTTACAAAATATATACTTTATTTTTGTAAAATTTCATTAGAGAAATTTAAATACTCTTCAAATTCATTGAAGCCATTAAATAGATGTAAATTAGAAATAAAGAAATAGTTTGCAAACATAAGATTTGCAAAACTATAACCAATATTAAAATAAAATTCAACTTATTTAATTGTGTTATTTTATTTATCAAAGTAAGATAATGCAAAACTGAAGTGATGTAGTAGATATTTTTTTCAATCAAATTTGAAAATGTTCATTCTATTCTTATACAAGTGATGAAAATTTAAACTATAAAAAAATTAATTTTCCTCTTTAGAAATATAGCTAACAATGAACTTTACAGTAAATTGAAAAAAATATTATTAATTATATAAATATGAATGAATCTTTTAATTGCAAAAGGCGCAGAAATTATTAGAATCTTGTGCAATATTTAATCATGGATATTGTTAAAGGGAAACTACATAAAATGAGACATATCTATAATAGCTAGAGGATATAGAAATTTATTAAATAAATATTACTTCATTAATTGTTTTTTTCTGTGAAAAATTTAAAGCATTTTTAATGAATGTAAATTATTTTCTTTTAAATTGCATAAGTAATGGCATAATGAAGTAGTTTCTAATTATAAATATTTCACAGAAGTTTTAAACTAAATATGTAGTTTCTTAGTATATTATTTTTCTAGTGCTATTTAATCATATAATTTATTTCTTTAGATTGAAAGGACAACAGTTAGTTAATCCTACTGATGATAATGTATTTTTTACATCTGTTGAAGGAAATGAAAAAAATTCTGATTATTCATCATCAGGGTTTGTATACTTAATATTTATTTGTAGTTTTATATTATACTGTTCTCTCATTTCATATTTTTACGTATAAAATTTTAAATTAATTAACATGGTAAATCAATGATTTTATATATTTGATGAAATAAACTAATTTAAGACAAATTTAATGCATTTTTAGTTCTTTTTAAAAATTATAAATGTTCATATACTACATTTTAATTGTATTAATAAGTTTTTATATGCAATTTTTAAAATTTATGTATTGAAGTTTTTGTTTATTTTCTTTCATTTTCTATGCATTTTAGATTACAAATTCATGGAAAGAAAATGGCTATTCATGTACCTGAAAAGCTTTTTAATAAAAGTTATGATAATGTCTTTGATGATGGAGACGGCGAACCAAATTATTTTAAAGAAGATTTAAGCAGAATTGATGAATTAGAAGAGGGCTTTGCATTAGATACTGGGTAATTAATTAAAATAATAATTGACTTTGAATTGCTGTCAAATTCATTTTTTTAATTTTATATTAAATTTTTAAAAAAAAAAATATTTTCATTTGTTCAGAAATACTTGCTGTAAATCTTCAGAGACTGATGTTTTAAAAAATGAAATACAAACGACAGTATCTATTGAGGTATTCCAAGAAAAAGTACTCGAAAGATTAGTTCTTGAAATGTGGCCAAAGGTAAAATATTTGTTAAATTATAAATTTAAGTATAATAATTCTAGTATTTCAGGCTTCTTATTAATTATTCTTGCTGTTATTTGCAGGTACTTACAGTTTTGCAGAATGCTGACAAAACACTTGTATTAAGTAAGTAATTTTTTTTTTTATAACTATAGTACTAATAACTATAGTAATTTCAACTCCTTCTCATTTTTAGAACCAGCCAAAACAAGGTACACTTTAGTAATTTTCCTAATCATCTTTAGTTCTTCGCATAAATGGTATTGCTGTAAATGGCTGAAAGAAAACTAATTCATGGTGCAATGTAGTTATTTAACAAATTTAATTAACATGGTTTATTAAGTGATAACTCGAAAATTTTCGCGTATTGAATATGGCCTGACTTGGGACAATGTGCACAGCGAACATACAGGAGGTTTGAACCCACTGTCAGCATTGTTGTATTCACTGCTTTCAGAAACAAATTCAATAGCAATGTGGCAATATGTATAAAACTGTTTCTCATTGTTAGGCAGACTGCCTGGAAGTAGTTTTCAGGTTTTCATTTCGAATGATACTCAAATGCTATGCAGTTGTACCTAAATGTCTTCTCTGAATGCATTGTCTTCCTACATTGCCCATCGATGGGGTCTGTATGAGGCCTACTAATGTTTCACCCTCACTTTTCTAATTGGTAGGAGCTACGTAGTCATAGGTGGTGGTGTGGAAAAAAGAAAAATGTTGGACTCTTGCTGTGTTAAACTCTTGCTCCAATTTAAAAAAAAATTTTTGCTGTTGAAAATTATTATTTTTTATATTGGAATATATGTATTGAATCATTTAAAATTTAATAAGTATTAATGTAATATTTTTCACACATTTGATATAATGACATTTGTCATTTTTTATTATAGCATTTAAGATGGATGTTAAATAATTTTCCTTTTAATTTCCTGATTACATTGTGGGTTAGAATAACCATTTCTGTTATGTTAGATATTCTCAAATGTTTTCGTTTGAAATTTTTTCAAATTCAAGTTTTGTAACTTTTCTCAAGAGAATCTCTTCGAGCAAAATCATGATGTTCATTTAATATTTTAATAAATAATTGTTTATAATTTAGTTATTTTATATTTTATTTTCATTGTATGTATATGTAATGTTGTTACATGAAAAAAACAAACACAACTTCCAATTGATAAAATTCATTCTTCAAGAATCTATTTCTTTAGAAGCCTTATAATCTAACAAGGAATTTTGTAAAGTAAAATGGTGGAATTTAACAAGAAGAAAATTTGCCTTTTTACATGAAAGAATCTGGGGAGAAATAAGATTGTATTATATTTTTACTGTCTCTAAGTTAAGTTTTAAAATTTCCTTACATTGTATTCAGAGGCTTAAATATATGAGAATAAAATTCTTAAATGTAATTTTAAAAAATTATATTCTAATTAAATGTGTTATAGTTTTTTCATTAATTTTTATGTTCTGTAAAAATAATTACATATTCAGTTCATACATGTAACTTAATAGTTACATGTTAAGTTAAAGGTTATTATAAGTTCTACATAAAAACAAATTCAACCATCTTTTTTTTTTTTGAAGAATATATATATATATATATATTATATGAAATACTTAACTCCTTTTTCAGATGATTTTGAAGATTTCCAATTACCACCTATAGTAGCTGCTGTACAACAGAGAAAGATCCTTCATCGGAGGCCAAAGACTGAAGGAACAGATTCATTAACAAATGATGTTCCTAAACTTAGTAGCATATTAACTATTTCTCCTAAGATCTTGCAAAACAAGCAATATTATGGAAACAGGTATTAAAAAAAGTAGTGATGATTTGTCATTTACTTGTTTTATTTTTTCCAGCTTTTGATGACATCTTTCTATTAATGTTATTTAAAAATACTATATTTTAGGAGTTAGTTTGAAAATATCAGGAGAAAAATATAACCTGCGCTTGCTAGATATATTTTTATATTCCTTTATAATTGAAGAAATACTGAGTGGAACCAATTCTTTCTGTTCCCTCAGATATTTATTTGTGCAAAAGTATTGTGTTCTCAGCAACATGTTTATTCGTTATTAAAGCTTCAAACTCCTAACATACTCGGCTTTATGTAAAATTTATATAGTATTGTTTGTGAATATTAAATCAAGGTTGAATTTTCATAAAAGGACATTAAAACTGACGCTTAACATTATTTAATTTTACTCCTCAATCAATTCAAAGTTTTTCATTATTCGCAAAATACTTGCATAAATTTTTTACTTGTTGATTTGTTTCATGCATCAAAAATAAAATTGATAATACATTTTTGTTTTAAGATGTGAAAGTAATTCCTTATGGTTTATTTAATTTATTTTTGTATTTTTTTATCAATTGTCACTATTATCCATATCAAATACCTATCGCTCCTAATGACAATAATTGCAAAACTGCACTAAATGTACTAAATAAACTGCAATGTTTCTGTAAAATATTTTACATCCTTTCTTTGAAGGCTTTCAGCAGTCTTTCAGTTAAAGTGACATTTTTTTTTTCTTTTTTCAAATATATGCTTATTTTTGTTGGGATATCTTCTATATTCACTTAAGCTATGAAAGGAATCGAGTATTACTTCAAACTGCAGGGTTATATATTTATTGATATAATTAAAAATAATTTCTTATCTTTCTTTAGGTGTTGGCCAACACAGTTAAAACATTATGCAGTTAATTTGATAATAAATGCCATGCCCAGATTTGAGAAGGGTTTTGTGAACACTTTCCAAACTAATTTGTTTCAGTGAGGATGAAAAATATAAGAACACTTCCGAACTCTCGAAGAAAGAAAATTTCTCCAAATAGAGTCGGTTTTTATAAAAACACACAAATATATATATATATGTGTGTGTGTATGTTTTATTTTATTATTTTTAAGAACTGCTGTTAAATTTCATAGATGGAAAGATTTATATTTAGAGATTGAAAAGTTTACTTTTAAGTACTTTTTATCCTGCCAAATCTCAGTTTAGGGGACAGAGAAGTTTGGAGACTTTTTGTTGTCACTGAACAAGCAAAAATTGTAAAATATAGTAACCCAGGTTTTCCATGCTGGACTTTGAATTTTTGACTTTCTTGTGTATCAGGCCCTCGATGACTCATTTATCTATTACTTATATTTATTTGTTCAATATAGTTTATTATTTTCTTTATCAATAACAAAACAATTTATTTCTTATAAAAATTTATTATTATGCCTGAACATGTTATCCTGATAAGAGGGCCGTGGCATCCCCCAAAAGTGTAACTATAAAATAAAAAATAAGTACAAGTTATAATTTAAAACAGATTAATCTCCTTGCTCAACATGGGAAACTTTCATTTAAAATAAATTCTGATTTTCTCATGATTTTATTGTTTGTTTTAATACTTGCATGAAAAATGTGTTGCTAAATATAATGATTGACTAATGTTAAGTCACGTATTCTGTAGTTCATTTTGAATTGTTTGGCTTTCAAAATATAAATAAATTATTGTTTCGATATCCTCAAAATAGTGTCTAAGAATTGATTTATATTTATTAAAGTTAATTTAACCATCATTTCTCCGCCAGAATTTGGTTCCTGTCGCTATTGAATTTGATAGCTTTTGTAGAGTTAAATTGTTGTGTAATTTTGCCAAGTCTCTTTTTCACCCAAATAGAATAGTCAAAACCGCAATTGCTATTTTTGTTTGTTTAGTGGACATGGGAGTGAACATGATGAAAACTGCTAGATTAAAAATCCCCAAATAAATAAATGGAACCTTAAAGTGCAGAACTCCTGATCTTGTAGTATTTTGACCAATTGCTTCATAAATTTATTAGGTTATTAACTATTGATATACTCCCATGTGTATTCGTCTAGCAAAGTATGTTCAAACAAGATAAATTGAAATTCGTAAAAAGATATTAAGTTTTTTTAAAATTAATATTGTAATTTGATTTAAACTTATATAATTTTTAAAAAAGTTTCCATGGCAATATACATCAATCATGTTTTAAAACTTTATCATAACATGCAAAAAAGTAGATACAATTAACCAATAAGAATAATTGAAAGTGGTCAAATAAACGAAAAACCCCTCTCCCAAAAACAATATCCTTATATTTTATCGGTAATCAGTATTTTTCTAAAACTACATTAATATACTTTTCTCTATTTATTTTTATGTACATATTTTATTTTGTTCACTCAAATAATTCTTTAAAAAAATTTTGCAATAATGTGATCTTTTTTATATTTATTAGGAGAGGAACTGCCACATCCTCAAGGCCAAATTCAGAAATTCATCTGTCTCATAGAAATTTTACTGTCCCTGCACCTAGAAGAAAACATTTTGTTTCAAAAGTTTCTAACAAGGACTCCCAGCTTAGTAATTTTAAACAAATTCATCTTGCTTGTACAAAACCAATCATCCAAGAAGAGAAAGAACTCTCAAACACATCTTCACAATTACCTGCATTAGAAGTAAACATCATTTCTCTCTCTCTCTCTCTATATATATATATATATATATATATAATATTTGAATTTTACTTTTTAAATTTAGTCATTGTTTGGTTCCTATCAAATATTATACTCTCTCTAATAAAAACTGAAAGTTATTTTTAATATTATACAAATTCATTATGAAAAAATAATGCAAATTTTTCATTAAAAGAAATGCAAAACTTAGATATTTAATGATAATAAATGATACACACATTTTCAAAATATCTTGAAGATTTTCTTACCAGTTGAAAAAAAAATCTGTACCCATTAATATAAAATAAGTAGACATGCAATAATGATTTTAAACAATTATATAAAAATTTTAATTTTTGTAGTTCTACTCATGCCTGGAAAAATTAATCCAAAACTGTGTAATTTAAATAGAAAAAAAGAGGTGTAATTTTTGTAATATACATAATAACTAATCTTATGTAATAAGATATGTCTTTAATTAATAAAATTATAAGCTTCTGGTAAACTAATCTCAAAATTTCTTCTCAGGAAAACTTCTTGCAAATTTATTGTGTACATTGTTTGCTGATAAATGATAATCCGTAAATTAACAAGTTGAGATTTTAACCATTTGCTTTAGTTTTTGTATGATTTAATATTTGACCGAATGGATTTATAATTTTTTTTTAACTTTAGGAGGACTTTCCAGAATCTTCCAGTGTACTCAAAGGAATCAGTTTTGAACCAGAAGTAAATGAAATTTTATCAACAAAATGTGAAAAGATACATTTTTCAAAAAAATCTGAAAGTTTTCTTCCACCAATTGAAAATAAAAATCCTATACCTGCAAATGTAAAATTGGTATGCATAAAACAATTTTTAAATTATAACTTTTAAGATAATTAAATCTGAAATTACATTTCATTTTCTTAATTCATTTACTCTTAATAAATGAGTGGACCTCAGTAACTAGTAATTGTGAGTTTTCTATGATTTGGGCAGCTTTCACATGTATGCTATAAAAGATACATGAATGATTCTAGATATGTCCAAACTTATACATAAACTTAAAAGTAGTGTGTTGTTACTAGTATTAATTTTTATTTTAATATTTGTATAACTATAGCACACCAAATATATGGCATTGTGATGAAACATGCCACTTTCCTGCATGCTTATAAATGTACATAAACTTTATTTTGATATTACAAAATTTTTGTATTAAATGAGAATTCATAAATAATTACTTAAATACATAAAAAGCAAATATATATTTTGTAAATTACTTTTTTTTTTTCTATAATGACTTTTCATTACATAATAAATATTTTACAAATGTTTTTAAAATATTAAATTTAATCAAGAACCTAATTTTTAACATATATTTTAAAAAGAACTTTTGTAATGATTTTAATACTCTACCAAGATACTTCAAAAGTTTCTAAATGTATAGCTAAAGACTTAAAAAATACTTATTTTAGATAAAAATTAATTTTTTTATTACACAGAAACTACTAAATATGACTCTTTTCTGGTATTCATTACATTTTTTAAAAATGGATAATTGTAATGTCAATATATATACATAAGTTATGTTTTTACTTTTTAGACTCAAAATTTATTTACTTTTTTTGGATCACCATTAAAATTTGATAAGCATGAAGGAAATGTGACAACAATACGACCAACATCAAGACCATATACTGGTATTTCAAGAAAGGTAAGCTATTAAATAAAATCATTTCTAACATTTAACAGTTTACTCAAATTACGTAAAGTTAATGAAGTAAAAAAATAAATTATTAAAACATATTATCTTTTGATGAAAAATATTTTCATACAATTTAACTATCATGAAAAAGCATGTTTAAATTTGAAACAATATTCAATAAAGTATAGATAAATATATTTTTTTTATTTGTATAACAAATAAAAGAATTTACTTAGTTATATGGAAATGTGATGATATGTTATAGATGTGTTAACTCTCTTATTTTTAGTTGTATAAAAAATTGTGTTCTAGCAAACCTCTTACATTTTTTACAATTTTTTTTAGGCAGCAAAATTTTCTGGAAATTTAAGTAATAAACTGGATGGAAATTCTTCATGGAATTGTAAGTAGTTCACTAAAGTTTTAAAAATATATTTTAAATGTGTTTAATGATTAATTTTCTTTTAATGTTTTCCATTGTAGAAATAAAAATGTTGAGTGTCTAACAAGAAAACTCAAACTTTCTGTCATCGACTTTGATTGTAATTTATACTATGGCAAATGAACATCTTGGTTTTGAACTACTCAAAGTAGTAGCACATACTTTACAATTTTCAAGAAAATCAAGTTTGAAAATTTTTAATGCTTTTTATATTGTTAAATGCTGTCCTTACATGTATTCTTAAACATAATGGTTAAAAGCATGTGTTAACAAATCTAAATGGCATGGGTAAATCAGTTCAGTTTAATCAGAGTAATGGGTAAATTAGGGTAGTTTACTAAATCTCTTCCCAGCATTCATAGTAATAAGCAATGCAGCAACTATTTTTAATGCAACCACAAGTTTGGCATCCTGTTACTTATCAGTTTATAAACCTAGTGATTTCTAAAAGTTATACATCTTCAAGAAATAATTCTTTGGCTATATCTAATTAATTCAAGAGGTTATATTTTTAATAATCTTATTGCTAAAACTATTTTCAAACTTTGACTTGCTATTTTGAGTTTATTTTTATTTGGCATATATTTTAGGTCATTTAAAAATCCTCTTGTGTTATTGAAACATTTTAACTGTTAAAAATAGCTCTGCTTAATATTATATTAGACACATTTTTAAATATTTGGGGGGTTGAACTTCATCCATGTACCGACATTCAAAGTCTCCTTCATCTGTTTATCCCTCTACTTATAAAAATAGGTCTAAATCTGCTTTTTTCACAATTATTTGTGAGATAATCAAATAAATAATCGGTGACACTTTCCATGGAGGTGTTTTGTATAGCTTTAGCAACATTTATCCATCATGCCAAGCATTTATTATCATTAGAAAATGTAGATGTTTAATAAGAATTTCCACTTCATGTCACAGCACAGTGTCAGACAACAAAATTTTTTAAAACTTATTAAGAGCTTCTTAATTTCATATTTGCAAACTTTGACACATTCTACTTGGCACTTCCATCTAGTCTTAAAAGTTTAACAATGAGGCAATTAACATGTTTTTCAATCACTCCCGAGAGGCAGGAAAGAAAATATGTGCTGAACAGTATGAAAAAAAAAAAATTGATATAGTCACAATTTGCCTCAATATCGCATCCACAAAAGTTTAGGCTTTGACATACAAGACACCAATGGATTTTCTTTCAAGATCTGTACCTGATCCCCTAATTTTTCCATTCATATTTGAACCATTATTGTAGCCCTCTTCATTAATGCAATTCTAGATTATTCTCTCCCTCACAAAATCAAATATATTAACTTATAATCATTGACCAGTAGTTAACAAAATGATCATTTGTTGTAATGTCTTTTTACATTTAAAAATCCTAATGTATATGAAAGTTGTTCCACATGGCTTATACACAGAATACAATATAAAATGAGATTAAAAATATTTGTGTGACTTAATTTGGTTCAATATATTTTCCACAGTAGTTTCTTCTGAACAAATTAGTTGTTATAAAATAAAAATAACAAAAGAATAGTACTGAAACAATGCCAAATACTAAAGTGTTTTTCAAAATATTACCCTTACCTCTACTAAAAAAGATTAAATAGATTTTGCTGTTTTGACTTTCTTTTATTGGGTTTCAAATTTTATCAAAATAATTTGTTTCTTAAAATTCCATAACATAATATTTAAAAAAAAAAATGCATAAGCTCAATATTATAAGGATTCATAGAATTTTTTCAACAGGTGAGTTAACGTAATACTCCTTACTCACCAAGCATCAGTAGGAGTTCCCAAATCATGTATTGATATAGTCAGCTGAAACTTTCAGTTACTTAAACAATATATTGTAAAAATATTGTTATTAAAAAGGATTTTTTTATTTTACTTTAGTGATTTATAATTGTATTACATATGAAATTAATTATATTATTTTTGTCAGATGCAAAGAAAGAAGATCATGTAAATTCTGATAACCAAGTTACGTTGTTTCCTATTGTTGCATCATTGCCAACTGATAAAGAAAAAAAATTACAAAGTGATAAAAAAGGTAAGGAAATAAATACTAAATTCAAAATTCTTAATTTCTCTAAAATATACAGTTGAAAAAATAAATAAGTTTTTTAATTAAACAATATTGATTGTTGTGCTTTAAACAGAAAATGATTAACTAATAGCAAATTATTCAACAATGTAATTTAATCTAAAGTTTCAATTTTTTCTGTATTCTGATATTTTTTAATTCTGCGTAAACTTTTAAAAACATAAATTCATTTTAATTTCATTAGATTAATAATTATTTTAAATCAATATGTTGGAAGTGAACGTATATCCTGAAAATTTAGAATTGATGTGTTGATTTGTTTTCAAATAGGGCTTCTTAACAAATTTGCCAGTGGTAAGAAGAGATGACCATACTTTGAAGAAAATTTAGCAAATGTATATATATTTATGGAAAAAGTATATTTTTATGTATACCTTTTAAAGAGCATATTTTTCATCCACAAAAAGATTACTTTTGTATTCCTAATATATGTGTTTCAACTATCTTCTACAAGAAAAATTACAATGAAATTAACACTTTACATTTTCTACATAATAGTTGATAATGAAAAATTATACCATTCAAGATTCTGACATACTTTACAAAAAACAGAAATTCAATTTTCATGTTGAAGTAGTGATTACATGTTACTGTTCTAATGCTTTTAGAAAATATACATACAAAAAAATTTGACAGACAAGGTTTAATTGTATTAATCTTAATATATATATTTGAAAATAGGCATGTTTTATCTTATATTCATATGGAAGATAATTGATTGGTATAAAAATATTATACAAAATCAGTAAAATTTTTATTTACATCATCTACACTTTTATGCAAAAAAATTAGAAATAAATTCTAATGTATTTAAAATTCATGAATATAAATAATTGATAATTTGTAAATGATTTTATATTTGTTTTTAATAAAGTAAAAAATATTATTATATTTCTAAAGAATAAAACATTATAACTGTATTTGACTTCAAAGAATTTAATTAATACTACAAAAAAAAATTCTTTAAATTATTCTTTCCTCATAGTTAATAATTTACTTTGGCATTAAAAACCATTCGATCTGATTACTATATATAATTAATTAAAAAATAATTCAAATTTAAGTTTTAAAAATTCTTGATTACAAATTGAACAAATAAAAAAGATATGCATTTTATGAACAAAACTAATAAGTGAAATTGTTTTGAATATAAGTGTTTCAGATATTTATATTGTACAGTTAACTCCCTAAGAAGGTGAAGATTTTTAAAATTTTTATTTAACATACACAAAGATTTAAAAAAAAAAAAAAAAAAATCATGTTTCATTATTTTCAAAATTTTCAAGACATTTTGTACAAATTTTTTCCTCTTCTGAACAATTTGTACAAATAACATGATAAGCAGCCTTAACAGTCTTCTGTTCACATTTAACACTGTAAAGAATAAAAATACTCATATAAACAAGAGATAAGGAAAAAATATTCAATATTAAAGTAATTTGAATTACTACTTAACTAGTAATTTCAAATTAATTTATTTTTACAATAAATTTCTTAAAAAAAAATCATATTTTATTAAGTTATATTGATCTAAAAATATAATTAATAATATAAACATTTTAAAATAAATTATTTGGAGGTTAATTTCAACAATAAATATATATTTGAGAAAAGAAATTATAAATGCAATTTAAGCTTGGGTAATATATTACAATAAAACTTTTCTTTTAAAGATATATATCAATTCAATTAAAATGAATCTAAAGATAACACTATAGAAGTGGCAAAACTCCTAGGTTATATGTTAAATATTACAAATATTGAATTTATCTTCAGTATGTATTCTTCATGACTAACATGAATTAAAATATAAAAATATTTATTAGTTTTCTTAAAAATAACATTTACAGATTTCATTTAATTTCTGCAATTTATTTATTGTTTTTAGTATTATTAAAATTGCAACCCTTATTTTTTTGATAAATAGATTATAGGTCACCAATAAAAAATAAGACTTTAAGATGTTCATTAATTGCCTTTATTTTCTTCCATCGATGTTACACCAGAGCATTTTAGCTGAATGAACTGCATTTTTTAAAATCTTGTTTTGTTTTATATATATACACATATATAATTATGAAGGTTAAATTTTGACAATAAATCTAAGAATGTGGCAGAAGTGAAAGCCGGCCAATTGAATCTCATGTGATCTAGATTTCTTTAATTAATCTAATATTTATCAAAAGAAATAGACTATATGAAGTAACTTATTTCTACTAAAAAAATATTACCACATTAAGTGCAAACTTGACAAGGCTTTGTTTGTGCTGATACATAAGCTAGAATGGCTTCCATTACAAGAAAATTTAATAGCAATGATAGGTGAATGCATTGAAACACAATATATAACATATTTTGTCACGAGACTGCTAGTCCATGCCACTGCAAGATAATTTTATGCCCTAGAACAGGACTTGGATGTCTAGAGATGTGTTAGATATCTCAGATTTTTATACACCAATAAAAGTGTGTATATACATGTGTCAACCAAGTACTCTGATGTTGATAGAGTAGTTTCATGTGTGGAATAAATATTTGTAAAAGTACAAAAGACACAGTTTGTAATATTTTAAGATAAAATTTGTAGTATTTTTTTTTAACCTTATTTATGATAGTTCTACATGTAGTGGTACGGAAGATATGAAGCCTATATATTAACTTATAAAACATGTTATTAAGTATGGACTTCTTAATTAATTACAATATTAGCTCACTTTTTAATAATGAAATGAATTGACTCTACCATTTATTTGGATTTGCAATATGACAACTCGAAAAAAAAAAATAGCTATTAATTTTTTTTACATTAAAACTACCCATATTAAGAGAGAGAAAAAAATCTTCATATGAAGTGCTAATTCAAGTTTGACAACTCTAATACCAATTTTTGTCATTGGGAAAGGATAAGGAATAATGAGCTTAAGCTAGAAATAGAATTTTGGTGATAGACTGTCAGTTACAAATAAATCTAAGAGGTATACCTAAGTAATGATAACTGTCCTTATAGCTTCGTTTGAATGCAACAAGAATCAAATGACAGCTTACAGACGATGACCTAAATCATTTTCTCCAGAGTAAACCCTCATTACTATCAGATCCTCAGAGTTTTGTCAGTTGTGATTAAGCATGGTTGCTGTTATAATGTTAAATTCTAAAATTTGAATAACGTGTGAACAAAACACCAACAGTATGTTTATAGATGCTTATGAAAAAAAAAAAATGTCATATCAGATATGAAGGTGTTTGAGTGGCATTAAAGGTTTACTGAAGTTTGTGAGGAAGTAGAAGATGACAAATGCTCTGAGTGGCCAGCAACTTTCGAGAACAGACAATGTGAAAAAATCACCAGATTGTTTGGGCAGTCAACTGAGTATCTGAATGATATCTTAAACTACCAACACTGATAAAGATACTGTGTAGAAAATTTTACAGAAGGGTCTCAACATGATAAAAATTTCTGCCAAAATAGTTTCTAAAGTTCTCACATCAGAATAAAAGAACTGTGTAGTACCTTTGTGCATTTCTTAAAAGAAAAGGCAATATTTGTGATAAAATCTAATTTTTCAGTAAAATCCTGAGAAAAAACACCAAACATTGTACTAGAAAACTCTCCCTCTTGAAATATTAAAAATACTCATAGAAGAGAATCAAAATTTAAAGTAATCCTTATTACACGTTTTGATATCAAGGGTATCATTTTGAAAGAGTGAATACCAGAGCGCAAGACCCTGAACCCCAATTACTATAAAGAAGTTTTAATTCTGCTGATCTAAAAGAGTACAAAAAATGCCCAGAACTTGGACAAAAACAATATTACTCTGCATTAAGATTATGCTTCTTTGCCGATAGAGCTTCTCATAAAGCAGCACTTGGTTGAAAAATTGATTGCAAAACTGGAAAATATTCTCCCGATCTAACATTCTGGGATTTTTCCCTTTCATAAAAATAAAATTTATATTAAAATAAATTGTTACAAGTCATTGGAGGCTGTTAAGAAGAAAACAAACATCACAGCTGTTAAAACAGTTATCAGAAAACAATCGGGTAGCATGTTTTTGACCTGTTGAAAATAAGAATGGGTTGATATGTGAATGACAATAGAGAATACATAGAAAGAACTATAAATTGTAAATAAATATCTATTCTTAAGGTGATCTAATTACTTTATAGACAGACCTCGTAAATGTGTTAGTGTCTAGATAACTCAATTGCAGAGCCAAACTTTATTTTACAAATTTATATTTACATGGATAATAAGTAAATTTTACTTATAAATTTTTGCATGTAATCTGCAGCATGGTATAACTCAAGACATATTTTCAAATGGAGGGAAAAAAAGTCGTATAATCAGCGGGAATTTATACTGTTCTATATGCTAATTATATATGGATTAGAAGAACAAATAAAGAAATTGGGCACCTAATGAAAAATAGAGACATTGTGACCTGCATCAAATCACAAAAGAATCAGCTGGCTCGGACAAGTACTTTGCGGAGATAAGGAAAACATTAAAAGGTTTATGATATGTAAATTGTTCAATAATAGAAAGAGAGGAAACCCAAGGGAAAGGTGGATTGATAGTGTTTAAGAGGATATTAGACAACTGGAATAGATAGGCATTGGAGCAAGACAGATGGAGGCTCAAACCAGTACAAAGCTGTAATGCCAGTAAAGAAAAAGATATGCTAGTTATGTTCTGTATTTATTGCCATGGCATAAAACTAATAAAATGTTTTTAATTTTAAGAATTTTTTTGATGCTACAATCACATTGAAAGAATATGCTATAATGAACAGATAATGGAATTAATGAAAGATAATGGAATTTGAATAGAGAACTTACATTTTTGAACTAAGGTAAAACAAAAGAGGCATTCCCCTCCCCCAACCTATTTATAATTATCATAATTCCTAAAGTTAAAAATTTGGATCATTACCACAGTTAATTATTAATTTGTTCGTCTATGAGCCATTTTAATTTTTATCTATACTTTCATTTTGGAGCTTTTCCAACCAATAGCACATACTGATGTAGACTTATATCAAATTTTGTCTTTATTAAAGTATGAGCCTTCCATCATCCACAACCACTAAGTTCTTTTGTTTAAAAGATTATTTTTCTTTCACACAAAATCCTGTCAATCTTTTTTGGCAAGAGCAATTTCAGGTGATGGTTTTATAGAATTTATTCTTATGAAAAGAATAGATTCTATCTATTCTTTATAGAGAATCTTTTATAGAATTTATTCTTATTCTTCACTAAATATATGCAGCAGCCTATAACCTGCATTATGAAATTCTAAGGTTTTTAACATAATGTATGGATTATAAGCAGAAAATTATCATACATGAACTATACCTAACTATTTTGAATGATATAATATAAAATTTTCTATTTCTCGAAAGTAACTGTAATAATCCATAATTGATTCCCATAACTGTAATTTCTACATGGATTTTTTGGAAAACAATATTTTGATATGCATTATTTCATGATGAATCCAAACAAACTGTTTACAACTATCAAATATAATGTTATTCTATTACAAGTGGGCCCACTGTGTAGGCAGCACAGACATTGAAAAACAAATCTGATAAGGGCTTTATTAACAATAATAAATGCTCCATATTTTGGACATGCAGGACAAGGGGAATTGATAAGTAAAGATCAATCAATGAATTTGAAAATAACTTTTTTGATAGCTAGGATAAGGTGCCATGAGTAAAGGCACATCCCCCCCCCCCTAAAATATATCTAAAATTGAATAATACATAATAAAAACAGTTTTCAAACAATGTTCTTAAACATGGAAAAAAAAACCCACCTTGTTTTAAAATATATATGATAAAATGAAAGATGCATATAGAATAATGAAGTGATAAAAGAAGGAGAGATAATATAATATATAAATTAATGTATTTACTAATTATTCTAATTAGTGAAACAAAATTATTTAAACAAATGTAAAAAATTATTTAAAATTAATTTCCTTATAAAAATTATGCAATTTTACAGTTCATTAAATTTGGCATATTTAAACATGTCTTGTTCCTTTGATTTTAGAATATGCAGAAACTAAAGGCATCTATTATATTTGGTGCAATATCATTACAAATTTTAAATATTTGTGAGACAGATGAAGAAACACCAGGTTCAAAGAAACTGATTTTAAATCAGCAAGATGATCAATCAACAGTATAACTAAATACACCTAAACTATACAACAAAAGTGACAATTTATAAGATTATTATTAATTATGTATATATATGTGTATGTATATATTTGCACAATGAGAAAAATTAAAAAAAAATATTTTAAATTATATTTGTTTACGGTCTCTATTCTGCAATTTTTACTAATAATTTATTTCACTAATTAATAAATGTATTAATTTACATATTATATCAGCTTTCCTAATCAAACAGAATAATAATTTTATACAATATATTATATCTCTTAAAATATCATTTAAAAATAAATAATGATATATATTGTGCAGAAAGTTAATTAATTTCTTCAGAGAATTCTAAATGTATCAAATTCATAAACAAACTAATAGCAAAATTTTTTACCATTTAGCTGGTGCACTTAATGGTTTATATTTTTTGTACTTGATTTTCCATGCTATAATTGCTTCACATTTGGAACATAAAGATGTTAATTTCATATTGTTTAGCATTTTCGTCTGTTGACTCTTATCAAACTTATCATTTTTGAATTGAATGCAATTTTTATGTTTTTGAGATCTTGTTCTCGAAACGTTTCCTTTTTGTGAACTCATGCTGGAAAGCTTGTGTTCACCAACATAAATAAATAAAAGTGTGTAGCGCGAAGAACAGGGAAATTTGAGTGTGTAACTCCAGCTACAAGCAGCTATTTTTATTGGATTAGAATTTCAGGATGCTTAAATTCAGTTGCTAGTGATAGGAGGCAAAGGCTCGAAACAGTCCCTTTGCTCCTATTTTCCCTATCAAAGTTGAGTTTTCCACAACATTTTCCCTTCTCAAATGCAAGAGGTATAGTTTGAAACATCATAGCATTATTTTCCAGGTTGTAACAGAGATATTACTTCCCTTCGTATGCTGTAATAATTCCATCGAGTTTCATTTTTATTTACACCAAATGTAACCAAAATATTATTAACCAAGAAATAATAAAAGAATAAAAAATAAATTTTTATTAATTAACTCAAACTAAAAACATTCACAAATTTATTTCATGTTTATAAAGTACTTTTTTAACATGTACATTCATTTTTAATAATAAAATAATGCATTTCTAATAAAATGGATTAATAATGGATTTCTTTTAAAAATCGAAGGACAAAAAATATTTGCCTTGACAAGGATTCGAACCTGGACTGCGATTACAATGCAATGGCATACCGATTACGGAGTTCTAATAAAAGTTAGTACCATTTAACATCCGCATTAGAACTAATATTTAAATATTCAATTGTGACTGCATGATTAATGTTAGGAAGCTATTAAAATAAAATTGATTAAAAACAAATAAATAAAGAAAATGAATTTTTAATAAACATTTTTTTAATTAAATTTAAAAATTTGGTACTTTTACAATCAGCTGCAGATCTGTTATTATGGAGCATGTAATGAATTCCCTAAATAAAAAAGCACTTTCTCAGAGCCGTAATTTTGCTTATTTCTTCTGATTTCTTTTCTTTTCTATCCCTTTTCTGCAAAAATCGAGGGTCCAACTCAGTCCTTTTTCTGTCATTAGGACGTCGCCTTTTCTACAGCTAATAAATGTTAAATGTGAATACAAAACGTCTCTCACATTCTCAAATAAATTATGAGGGATGTAAACAAGATAAGTGATACTTTCCCAAATAACAACCTGAGTGTCTCTTCGCAGAAGGGAAACACTCGAAAGACGCATCATAAATGGCCCCTAAGTAACGTAGCGTGCTAATCGCAATGCTAAATAATTAATTTAGTATAGCGCCATATTAATTTAAATATTCTATCAAAATATACATATACAAATTTTATAAAGGTTAAGGAAAGGAACTATTGCTCCTGTTTTATTTTTAAAACGTTTCATTTAAATTTAAAAAGGAAAAAAAAAATAATAATTTGATTTATGTATTTGGGACGGATTTTTCAGAGTAGAGAGGTGCAAAGATGCTGTTTTGAGCCTCTCCTGTCTTTTAATGGACCTGTCTTCCGTTGATATGCCAGCTGGGAATTTTTTTTTTCTGCCGAAATATATATACTTAAGAAATAAATTTTGTTATTTTTAGTCGAAATATGTCAGATAACTATGTTATTTAAGTTCCTTTGTGTGCTTTTATCATAACAGTGTAATGAACACAAAATTTCTATTGAAAAAAAATCTTTTTAGCAAAGTAGGATTGAAAACAAAATATTTCCCCTTTTTTTTATTCATTCATTTTTTTTTTTAAAGTATATTCACGCTTCCTTAAATTATTAAAATTTTAATTATTTAGTAGAAAAAAAAAGAAATTTTCATGGCGTTTCTTTTTTTTTTTTTTTTTTTTAAATTCTGTTAATATTTTTCCACAATGCTATCTTGTTATGATTCTCAAAATAATATAAGAAAATTGCATGAAATCTAGTATATCAAAAGTGATTCTGTGTTTTGTTTAAAAAAATGTTGATTTATTCAAATATTTTGGAGATGCTAAATCTGATTGGGTTGTTTTTAATGAACTGTGATGGACGTTTTTTATCCAATTCTCCAATGACTTTTAATATGGCTAATAATTACTTACAAATAGATAAAATTTTGAAAAAAAATGTGTTAAAAGTAATGGTATCATGATGTCCTAATGAATTTTATTATTTAATATAATATTTATATTATAAAATGCTTAATCTTTGATAAATAATAAATCCATCAAATAAATACACAATTTCTTATTGCTTGGAAAAAATTTTATAAAGAAAATAATTGATAAGAAATTAATAAAAGGAAACTTATTTAATTTGATTAATTTTTAATACTTATAATAATTGTGCAGCATGAATTTGTGTATATTGTTCCTTGTTATGCATTAGGCATACTAATTTTTTACAAAGGTATGATTGCTGAAGATATTACATGGATTATAATTGCATTCATAGATTTTATAAAGGAATTTGTAAAAGAAACATTTTGTAGGAATATGCACCTTTTTTGTTTCTTGTTTTAATTTTTATGTAATAATGATTTTTAAATTTGAATGTCATTAAATTTTTAAGAATAAATTTGTTTGATCACTGCTATTTTAATAATTACCTTTATTTTTATGTGTATTGAAAAAGATGTAATAAAAATTTAAAGAATATTTTGATTAATGTAATTAAGAAAAGCAAAAAAATTTTCCATATTAATATCATTATTCTTGTTCTTTATAAATTGGAACAGTTAATTACACTTATAAACTTTGTAAAATTCTAGTGTTCAATTCGTTAAATAGATCTTAAATTTTTATTTATTCTTGTGATTAAGATTTTTTTTTAAATGCATTCTTTTTAAAATTATTGCATATATTTGCTGTATATGTAAACACTTGTGTCTTACCAATAAAAAAGTAAAAAGGACCTTGGCAAAATTACAGTGGCTGAATAATTAAAAGGCCACACTTACTTTGTATGATAAATATACTAATAAATTAAATATACATAATAAATTTATAACAAAGTATGGAAATAAAAATCCAAATAAATTAATCTGTTTTGCTTATAAATTTGAAATATCAAGTAAAACTTAATTTTAATTCCATGACAACTAAAAACTACTACTAGGCAAACTAACTGCCAAGGAAACTATGAAAAGCAGGAATTAAAAAAGTTCTTATAAATTTTATAATTTACTTTGATTGTTTAATTAAAAATAATAATAATATGAGTAATTTCTTCTTTTTTTTTTTTTTTTGGCATATATTAAAAATTTTGATCAGCTATTATATTTTGTTTTTTTTCCACACACTTATTTTTATATAATTTACAATGACTAATGTTTTATATAATTAATTTGACTTTTATTTTTTTTGTTTATCATTATATTAATTTTCATGTAAAAATTCCCTTTTTAATATATTAATTATAAAATCTTGTATGATTTTTTTTTTTTTTTTTAGTGTGTACAGAAAAAATGAAAATTATGATGAGCTGATTTATCCTAGTCGAATACGAATTAGAAATGCTTCAGATCAAACATCTGGGATGTCTAAAAGACATAAATGCACACTGTGTAAATATTCCACTGACAATGCAGGTCATCTACAAACTCATTTGTTAACACATTCTGGTGTTCGACCTTTTTCATGTCCACATTGTAGTAAAAGTTTTACCCAAAAGGAAATTTGAATCGTCACCTTATTTCTCATTTAATGTCTTAAAATGCTTTAATTATACTAATTTCAAGTTGCTAATTGTAAATGTTTTCTGTTGCTTTTATTTATGTTTCTTACTTTTAGTGTTTCTTGATTTTCAAGCCAGATCTAGATTTGAATACATAAGTTTTGAGCATGCTTAAACATATTGGCTTGCTGCAATCTGAACAGAATTTGATAGGTTGCTTGTTCAGATTTAGGCTTCTTGTCTTGTGTGATTCATTTAGGTTTTATATTCTGTATCAAATGAATTATGACCTATCGAATGATAGGTAATAGCTTGCTCATGGTGAACTGGAATTGTTTTCAAATTCAGACTGCATTGCTTTGAACAGAACAACATTTAACCAAATTATTCAAATCTGGATATGGTTGAAGATGTTGTTTACCTATTGCAATTGTATTTCTAATTATTTGATGTCTTTATGTTATATTTATTTTAGTTATATATTGTATGTTTTGAAGCAATTTCATTGATATCACTAAAGAGTATTTTGTACTATTCGGGCATTAGTAACCATTTCTTCAAGTAAATAAATATATACATTGCTTACATTATGTTAAAAAATTATAAACAATCAATTTAAATGAAATTAGCATTTTAATTTTCATAATTTGATACGCAATATAATCTAAAAAATATGTCCATCTGCTGTTATGTTACAGTAAAAGCATTTTTTAGTGGGTATCATTTTCAAGTCCCATTTATCTATGAAAACTATTATCTTAAAACATGTCACTCACCTTTGTCCCAAAATTAGGCAGCCTCTTAAATTTAAAAGAGCTATAATTGACATTGTATTCAAATCAATATATAAAGATGTGTTTTTCTGTTGAAAATTGGCATTTTTAAATTTTTTATTTATTTATTTTTTTTATGAAAAGTGAAAAGGAAATTCTAATAAAGTTAGAGAAAGTCATATTTGGTATTGCATTTTTAAATGAGTATCAAATATATTGTACAAGGAAGAAAGAAATATATATTTAAATATTCCATTTTGTTGTAATGTTTATTTCCCTCATTATAATCATAAATTTATTGGATTTTTTTCATATTTTTAAAACTGTTTTTGCATGTAGTTGATGTAACATCTGGTCATTAGTAAATTAAAAGCAATATGTAAGATGTTAAAATAATTTAGTGATATTGATTATTAAAAATTTTTTAATTGTATTTATTATCTTATTCTTTATTTCTATTTTTAGAAATATATATATATTTTAAAAGGTCCACAAGACAATTTTCTATAATCCTGAAATCATTTTGATTTATATTGAATGTTTTCTTAAATAAAACCATAATAAATATATTTATTCATTCTTAGTAATTTACAGATCTTTTTTGTAATTTTTTCAGATGTCAATAAAAATTTGGAAATCTTATACTTTGTAGATTAATTTTGTTCAGTACATTAATTTTAAACAAGTTTATTATTGATTAATTTTCATGCAATTTTTGTCAGCTTTTCTTTTTAAGGTTGACAAACTTATTTTTATTTGTTTTAAATTTTATGTAAGTTTTTGGTTTGTTGTTACTAGCTATTCTTGATGAAATAAATTTGTACCAGATTTCTTTTAACATTAAAATTTTTTTACAAAGTTAATGTGCCTTTTTTATTATTATTTTTTTAATATTATATACTTAAGTTAAATAACATATTTTAAGTTACAATTTTCTTTTATTATCATTAATAGAGAATTTTAATTTTTTTCAGTTGATCTCAAAAGATATTTTTGAGAAGCAGCACTCTTCAGTGTTTCACTATCTATTTTTGAACCAAACAATAAGTCTAGAAAAACTCATTGTTGTCCATTTTGCTCATACTCTACAGTATATTCTACTAATTTCAAAGTACATATGAATACTCATACTGGTGAAAAACCTTTTAAATGTGCTATTTGTTCTAAAGGATTTGCCCAGAGAACTACTATGATCAGGCATGCTATAACTCATCAAAACATATTAACTTGATTTTATGCTTTATATACTTGATATTGTGATTAATTATTTATTCTTCACTTATAAAACTATGTGCATATTTATATTTATCTCATTAATATATTGCCCTGTTATTCCAATATATTCAATGTTGATTGTTGTTGCATTATTTGAAATTTATCCCTATCTTGAAAATAATCTAAATATTTAAACATTTTTTAATGATGATCATTTTTGTGTTTTTTTTGTTTAAAGTTTTATTTATTTAATTATATTTTACAAATGTCAATGTATTTAAAAAATGATGTTCAAAATTCCTTTTAATCTGATGCTATTTATTATCAAATAGATAATAATTATTTTATAACATTATGATTTTAAGTTATGTTTGATTTACTTTTTATAAGTTAATATTACATAATATGTACCGTTATTTAATAAAATGAGCATGTTGTATAATATCTATAATGTATAAAATTAGTTATATAGGTATATAATGAAAATTTGTTCCACTTATAAATTTCTTGTTGGTTTGATTCTGAACTAAAAATATTTTTTTTCATACTTATAATTTTTTGTAAATATTTTATTATAATTTAAGCATTTAAAAAATATTTTATTATATAGTGTCTGTAATTAAGTTAAATATTTAAGTATATAAAACTAGCATAATTAATTTTGTATTAAAAATAATTTAGCAAATAAATCTTTTTAGCTTATTCTTTTATATTAAGTAAATTATAATGCTTAATGAAGTATATAATATATATATATGTATAAGTAATATTTATTAATGTTAACAAACATTTATATTCAGCTAGATAAATTTAATTCCTTTCTGTTATAATAAAAATTTATTAGTATTTTTTTCAGTTTATTGTATATAAGTGGATATCTTTTTAGTCCTATTAGGCGGAGTGCAATTGTATCAATATCAAAATATATTCTCCCCATTTGATGTGAAGTCAAGAAACCGGAATAATATTCTTCGATGGAGAAGCAGCCCAGTGAAACGACATAGGTGCAATCTTTGCCCTTATTCAACCAATAACTCCAGTCATTTGCAAATTCATCTGGTTACACACACAGGAGAAAGACCTCATAAATGTCCAAAATGTGACAAGACATTTTCTCAACGTAGCAGTTTGAGACGACATATCATGTGCCACATGGATATTTCTATTGATCTGTGAGTTATCTTAAACTTACAATGCATGTATTAATTTTTTTTTTTTTTTTTTTATACTTGAGTGAACAAAACAAAATTTTAATATTCTAAAATGACTGTTTTATTTAAATAAAATGTGTAAGCAATGTCTTTAAGAGATGGATATTGATAAAATACATTATCTTTTTAAATGTTTTAACATTCTGCGTATTATTACTGTTAAATCTCTGCTTATTTGAAGGTCAGAAAAGTCTCAAAATCAATTTTTAATTCAGTGACCTATTCATATATTCAGCATGAATTTAATTATGGGGTAATTTAATTTTAATTAACTTAATTTTCTATTTTAATTTATGGGGTATTAAAAATTAAATAGCCAAACAAAAAGCATTCATCTTAAATTGTAATATAACTGTAAGAAAATTCAATTATTGATGATGTTGCATTAAGTGTGATCATTTCAAGTACACATAAATTTGTTAATTCTGTTTCAGAGAACTTACATTTAATCATATTAATTTGGGAAAATATATTTAGAACACTGAAAAACATTTCACTCAAGCAGAATATATATATTTTTTAAGCATCTGGGCCATGAAACATTTTTTTTCAATAACTGGGAGAAATTAATGCCAATTCAGATGCTCAACCAATAGATTAATTTTATAAATGATTACTTATAAAATACAGCACTTAAAGAATTTTATACTAGGTAAATTTTAATATTGCATAGTGAATTTTATCGATTGTTAGATATTTGTCTTTCTCTAAATACATTTTCATGTTTATATCAGTGATGGTAGAGTTCCTTTTTTTCTGATTGCATGTATATTTTGACATTTTATTCATACAAATATATATCTTTTTCAGTATTCCTTTATTATATTTATATACTGTGATTTAAATCATTGGGTCGATTTTTTAATCTTTAAAGAAAGACAATATGACATTAACTATACAACTACCCTTGACACAGATAACATAAATAAACATTTGGTTACACAGTGAAAATGTATTTCTGTTATCATCATTCAGTAAAGTTTGAAAGAAAAATGTTAATTTTTTTCCTAAAATTATAAGTATTGAATCAACCTTTTTTAAATAAAATTTCTGAAGTATATCTTATTTGTAATACAGATAAAAGTTCATATTATCTACCAAAGGGATGCTTAATATATACTTATGTTTACACCAATGTCTTTTTTCAACCTTTATAGTGGAGTGAAAGATTTCACATTTCTGCATGTTTCAACTGCTCCTGCTAGATAGTAGTTTATGAACTACTAGTGCTCTGTGAACTTATCAATGAAAATGATGAAGCTTTTTGTTGATGATTATGATCATAAAAGCTATGGTTATTTTCTCATGAAATAATTATAATATTATACATTTAATTTAGATATTAAAATCAGATTCTACTCCATTAAAAAATTCATGTGACATAATACATAAATTGCTATAATTTAACAAATAAACAATTTATTATTGTTTAATCATTTTGAGATTAATATCCTAATTTAAAAAACATCAATTTTTTTTTTTATAAAAAATTTATAATTTGCTTAATTTTAAACTCAATAATATGCATAACCTTTTGCACTTCAATAATAATTTTATCGAGAAATAAAATTTGGCTGAAAATGAACAACTTTTTTAAAAAAAGGAAATTTTGTATAAAATGTATCAAGCTATTTATTAGACCACAGCAAAGTTACATGACACATTAGATACCTAGGAATTTAATATCCAACATCTAGAATTTTAGGCTTGCTTGTTGAAGTTTGCGATTGATTTGTTGTACTCCATACCTTATTGCATTATACTGTGATGTGAAAACGTTAGCAAGATGTTTTGGATAAAATTTTCTAAAGAAAATGTGCTAGCATGCATTTGAAACAATTTTGTGTTCCATATTATAGTAGTTTTGTTTTGTTCACTGTCAAACTTTTTATAAAAGTGTGATACATTAGAATACTGTTAATTATTAAGCACAGAAGTTTTAACAATGCATTCCCTAAATATATAACATAATTTTTGTGACATATGATGTCAGAATTATGTGTATTAACGAGGATTATTAATCCTGAGCAAATGATTCTGCTTAAAGCAGCTGAAATAATAGTGCTATAAATATTTGTGTGATGTTTTGTGTTGCTTCACAAGCAAAGTATACTTAAAAATGTTGTAGCACTCTAAAATATCAGGGCTTTTATAATAGGTGAGTAAAGTAGTTTGTGATAATTTAGAATAGATAACTTTTGTAGAATTATTTATAAAAGCTTTTTGCTGTTATGAGTTAATTGTATCATTTAGAAAACTTGTTTTTCTAATTGAAGGGAAATATTAATTTTATATTGTATAATATTAGAACATTTTCTTTAAATTTTTTTTATATCATTTGATTAAATATTTTTATAGTATCAAAAACTGGATTAATTAAAAATGTATGAACATTTTACATCTTTTAATTACCATTAAATAATAAACACAAAAAGTAGGGGAAAATATTTTATAAATTTCATTTTTCTGTTAAAATTATACATTATTCAAAAATCTTATTTTGAAAATAATTTTTAATGTTCCATATATAATAAATTTAGAAAAATCATTTAGTAATTTTTTTCTATGTATTTGTATACAACATTTTGCTCTTTAAAAATTGCAATAAAAGTACAACTGATATCCTAATATGTACAAACTTCATTTTTCTTCCTCTATTCTACTATAAATGAACAAAAAAAGAGTTGGATTTTTAAATATAATTAACCGTCCATTTCTCAGGATTTATTTCTGTAGTTGAATTTAAAAAGACCAGAAAAAATATATTCTTCTCATCACTATTATAATATTGTAATTAATTATGATCTGTTATAATTTAATGTATAATTACTAATATGCAAATAGTAAGTTAAAACATAGTTTAATTTCATCAAAAATTAAGTTTTAATATTTATATAACTAGGATTTTTGAATTATCTTTTTAAATCAGATGTGAATGGCATTAATTAATAAAAAAGAAGTTTGTGTATTGAATGTTATGTCATTCATTTATCATATGCATTATATAAAAGGTCATTGCTTTTAAGTTAAAGAAATATTGCTTTAAAAATAAATTATTTAAAACCTTCTATGTAAAAATTAGTGTTACTTTCAATACATTTTGGAATGTAAGTTATTTTAAAATTCTATTAAATTAACTTCTTATTTGTTTATGATTGACTACTTATTATAGAATATTGTCTTTTCAGAAGAGAATGAAATTCCTTATTGTAAAAGAAAATAATACATGTCTTATTAAATATAAAATAGATTAATAAAAATATTTCCAATTACAGACAATATTAAAATAATTTTAACATTCTGTTTTCACAACTTAAAAATTCAGTGTTGTACTACATAATTAAAGAGAAACATTAATTTTGAATAAAATCACATTTATTATATTTTTAGTACTTTTACATAAAGTTTGATCATACAATTCTTGAATGAACATAACTTTCATTGATTTTTTCAAAATAATTTATAGTAATCAATAAAATGTAAAAATACTTGGCTCTTATCATTTCTTCAAAAAACACCTTATAAAGAATTTCACTTTACATAAAACTATTATACATTTTAAAACAGAATATTTTACTAGTTATAAATATTTGTCACCACCATTTTTCATATCTGATATATTCTTTTTCAATTCCTATTTTAAGAAGCATATTAGCAACATCATCAGTCATAGTAGATGGTCCACATACATAACATAATGTTTTCTTTCCTAATGTTTTAATAGAATCTCCAACATTTTTTTCTTCAATACGAGAATCTGTAAAAGAATGTTTGATGAGCAATATCATGTATTTATTTTTAACGAAATCTAATTAACTAATAGAAAAATTATAAATTAAATTAATGATTATTACTAACAACAAGTTGAAACTTTATAATGATTAACATAATCTTCTTAATTCAAAACTTGTTTTAGTTTGAGCTCATTAAATACTCAAAGAACTAATAATGAAGAGTATTTGGTTTTAAATGAAATATCTAATCAGTACAAACATCAGTGAATTCATATTATTCTTTCACAAAAAGAAAAGTTCTGCTAATTAGGACATCTGTAACGTATTTTATAAAGGTGTATTTAGATTCCTAATTGAAACACTGGCATTTTTTGAGATTAAGTGTATACTTCATTTTGCATTTTTTTAGTGTATATAAATATTTTTAATAATCATGAAAACTCACAATGAATACCTGGACTGGGCCCAGTTTTAGGTTGCCTTGTTACAAAGTACTGACAAGTCAATGTGGGATGTTCTCTCTCTATGTCAGCAAAGTATCCTAAAATATTCACATCGTGATTTATGAAACTTAACCAGATAATTTTATAAAACAATAGCATTTTATTTATACACACATATAAAATATTGTTTAAATGCAAACTTTGTGAATAATGTTATGTTTTTAAAGGAATCAAATAAGAATATTTCAGATAATTAAAAATTTAGGTAGAGCTAAATTTATGGAAAAAGGAAAATAATATTAATACATAAAGTAAACTATATATTTGTATTTCATATAACCCGACATACGTAATTTTTCATGAGTTTATTAATACAAATTTATTTTAAGCTATGTATAGAAAGTAAATTTCACGTTCATAAACATTGCAGGCCAATTCGAAATTTATACCCAATCTTGCTGAAATATCGTGGGATTTCAAACGTATCGTGGAGACAAAAATCATTTTCAGAATTTTCTGATAGTTTGATTAAAAAAATGCCAAGAAATATAAAATCTTTTCAGCAGTGCTACTCGAATGGTTCAACATTCGTTCATCTATGTATCTCGGGTTTGTTAATCTGCTTCATACAAAGTATTACATTTCTCGAAATTCTATATAATGCTAAAAAAAAATCTAATTAATAAAAATGAATAATTAAAAACTATAAGCTGGAATGTAGCTACTCTAATATCCAGAAATAAAAGCAGAAACACTCTTTTTAAGCAGACCACTTACATTCGTGTTGAGCTATTGATGCTCTGATCGCTTCTGGCAAATAACAGTAATTGCAACCAGTCTTCAAAATTTTGATTTTAATAAATTTCCAGTGTATTTTGTTAGAAACATCCTCATTGCCAAGGCATATTAAATAAACACTATTTTCAAAAAAATTATCAAATTATATGTTATATTTTAAAGTAGGAAATAAAATCATATGAAATAAATTATTTGATTTTAAGTAGTTCCATTTAAATTAAGTATTTATTTTTTATATTAATGATATATTTTAATGTACTCACTTGAAAAACAAGCTCACTTTCAGTTCTTGCACTATATAATAAATGCACCCTTCCTGGATGCACTGCTGATTCCGATTGAAACTGTGTTGCTAATAGTAAATCTCTATATTCACATAATATAGATACTAATGGATTTATACCCACACCTCCACCAATTAATAAAAGATTGGCTTCAGCCTCCTTTTTGTTTGCAAGTGGATCATAGTAAAAGTCGCCACCTACACGAATTTGAACTTCTCCACCGGGACTACACTGATAAAAATACAAATATTATTTCAATCAAATAGGACAGCTTATAAAAAAATATTAAAAACAACAAAAAATAAAAATTCAATACAAAAATGAGATTAATAAAATCACAGAATTAGATATTAGACTAAATCCTAATTCATTTTAATTAAATCAATAGATCAAGAATTTTACACAAACTTTTTCAGAAAATGTGAACATTTTTAGAAAATCCATTTTTGATGCAATACATATTAATTTATGATTATTTCAATGTTGTTTAATAATGCCTTATTTGTTCTAATAGTGCCATTACTGGTAGAGGAGTTAAGATTTTTAATGATTACCTCCTATAAGTTAATTGAATTGTTCTATATAGTAATCCTGTATTAATTATAAAGCCTTTTTTTTACTTTTAAAAAACTTACTTAAATATTAAATTAACATCATCCAATGGTGCAATATTAAAAGTCTTGATTTTAAAAACTTTAATTTTATTTCCTGAAATGTAGCAAATATGTTTGCACATATGTGTTTTTTAAATTAAAATATAAATTTAAATCAGATAAATGTAAAATTAACTTACTAATCTAACAAAAACAGTTTTGACAATATGCAAATCACTATAAATATGAAGCAAGAGATTTGTTTGCTTATTGGTATTTCTAAAAAAAAAACTGCAAATTCAATTTTTTTAAATTTACTATTCGCTTTGAAGAAATTTTTAAAATTATTTTTTAAAGCAAATAAATAAATTATTGCTATCAAATGACAAAAACCATTAAAAATGACTGCAACCATTTGGTGATGTCAGTAAGTTAATTGTAAAGAAATTTTTAAATTTTTTTATTATTTTGACAGCGTTTTTTATTTACTTCAAAAACTAACAGTTTTATATTTAAAAAAATTGTTAATTGATGGGAGATCTCAGAAATAAAGGTCCATTTTTAGAAAAATAAATATATAATTATTTATGTCAATGCTACATATTAAAAAGAATATGGCACAATAGAATATATAAGAAAAAAATTTAAAGTTACTTTATATAATACATCCAATGTACATTTTTTTGAACAAAATTATACATTGATAATTTAAGACTAGAAGAATTTACATTTTCAATATTAGCTTAAAAATCCCATATATTAAGAGTTTACTTACGCTATTATGCACCCAATGTGTTGGTGGAAATGTTCCATATTTAACAGCCAATTCTAGAATACCTTTTTCTTTTGCTTCATTAGGTGGAGATGTCATACTGTAGCCAGTAACTTCTTGAATACCAGGTACATAAAAATCAACCCTGGAGAAAGAAAATTATAGCTTTCATTACAATTACAGTAAACTAGCGAAATTTGATAGATTACTTAATTTGGCAATTGTTGAACTATATAAAAGGGCTAAACAGAAATAATTTTTAAATTACTTCCTTTAATTAACATATGGATTATCAAAGAGGCTTCATAATTGCTGTACTCCATAAAATATGAGTAAAATCAAAATTTAAAACAAGTGAATTATTATTAGTAGTAATTTTTGTTTCATCCAGTATTATAACAAAAAAGAAAGAAATATTTGTACCTAAAAGTACTTTTAGATTGCAATTTAGTTATAAAAATTTTTTTGATTCTTCAAGAAATTTCCAAGTTTATAAAATATCTTTATATTCATTCAATTCTTTTACCAATACTAGCTCCCATGCACTCTGTTGACCAACCCCTATGGTTTTTATTTAAACATGTTCAATGAATGATATTAATACAATAGATTAATGAATGATGAGTTATTCTAATAACTATTGTCATACAAAAAATAACTCTATAAAGTAATAATAACTAGTATTTTAAAACCTTATAATGAAAAATTATTACAAAGGGATAACTTTGTTTGAGTTTGTGTCGAATGAAGAAAGGAAAAACTTTTTTTTTTTCTCTTTGCGATAGAGATATCCAAATCTAACATGTCTTTATATAGACTATTTAAAAAATTATGAGATTTTTAGTAAGTAGTAACTGAGGTAGTACAGAAGGAAAGGGAAAAAAAATAATTCCAGGTATTTTTTTTTTTTTTTATATATAAAAATTTCTGTGTTTTCACATACGAACAATAAATTACATCTATATTTATTAGTTTGATGTCTAAAAAGTTACCTTTGGTTAAAGTAGATAAAGAGAAAATTAGAATTGAAAGAAAATAGGAATAAATCAGCAAAAACTAAATTTCAACATTAACTTCTGAATACTATCACTGCTTTTCGCTTTGTTGCTTATATGTCACAAATTGAAAGCTTTCTTAATTGAAAAAAGATTGCAATTTAAAAATTAATCCCCCCCTCCTTCTAATTTATGGTTAATTTAATGTGACTTTGAATTGTGGACAAAAATTGCTTTACAAACTTTTTTTGGTATCTTATTTCACATAATTCGAATATGTATAAAAAATAGTTGAAAGCACAAGTTATTAGTATTTTTTTTTTTTAGATTTTATCTGTTTTGCATATAATATATTTTTGGTACATACTTTGTGGAAAAATGAAAGCATTTAAATAAATCCTTTTTGCTTGCTATTGAGTTATATAAATACTAAATATGTTTATGATTAGCTAAAATGAAAAATACAAGTCTATTACTGTTATGTACACAGGCAACAGTTTATGTATAAGTTAATAACATTTGTAAATAATTTTTTTTTTTGTAATTATGAGCTTTTGTAATTCTTTGTTCTTTTAACTGTTTAATTTACTTGATTTAATGTATTAAATGCTTTTATTATGTAAAAATATATTAAATGTTTACTACAAGCTACAAAAAATGTAACAACATTGGTGATCTTGACAGGAGGATTAGTATATTATCTGACAATAATGGCAGATCAATATTTCTTGAAAATACTAAAAAAGCATGAGACAATTATTGTTGAACGCTAAAGATTATTTGGCTCGCACTTTACAGAAAGGAATTGCGCCTCTACCCCGCCCGCCTCAAACAAAAGACAATTTTAATAGTTGAAGAGAGTTAGTTAGAAGCTGTTCTAGCGCAGTATTCATCATGATGATTATGATTAGTCTAGTGATTGATCTTCAAAACACTTGTTTATAATTTAAAGAGTTTTAATATAATTATGCTTCTTCAAAATAAAGCAATGTTTAAAATTCTACACAATCAAATGTGCCTTGAATTTTTACTTTGGTAAATTGTATATTAATCAGGAAATAAGTATTTTAGTTATATAATCCATTTTTATTTCTTTTTTTCTAAAATTTTCAATCTTGTATTTTGGGAATTTATTAAAAAAATTTAATTTTAATTTTATAAATTTATTTAAATAAAATAAATAATAATCTAAGGAAAGGATTAAGTTGTTACTTTAAATAATCTATCTCAGTTTAATATAAGTAAATATTATTATGTTACACAAAAATTAATATCACAGGTTTGGGAGAGAAAAGTGATTTTGAAAATTACTTTTAAATGTAGAAATGTTACTTAATTGTTATTCAAGGGAGATATTTTGAAATATTTTTATTATAAATTGAAAATAAATAGAAATTATTTAATATGACATATTTACCATTGTCCAGCTTTAAATGAGAATCCTGCTTCTTTAATATATAAGCGTAAGATTTTTATGGTTGATGAAGCATTAAATACATCTTCAACTACAGCAGTATATATTTTCTAAAAAAAAAAAAAAAAAAAAGTAAAAATGTATAAAATATTTTACATTTATTTAATGCAAAAACATACTACTAACAATTAACATTTTTTCATTTCTAAATACTATCAAATAAATTTTTTTCATTAAACCTACAAATTGAAAGTAAATATATTTTTAATAAGTTTTATTCTGTGAAAATTAATTGGAAAACCAGAAATTTTTATATTGGCTTAAATAATAAAACAAAAGTCTTTAATTTTAAATAAATATATTTATATAAATTAATACAAGTTCATAATAAGAACATATTTAAGTTTTTCAAAATGTCACGATAAAAATACATTGATTTTTCATTCTGAAAGACTGAACAAAATGCATTTTTACACTAAAACTTAGAATAGTTTTCAATGATTTTTCTATACCATATAATTATATAAAATAAAGCATTTATATGTTAAATTATTTAAAACAAAAGCATTAGACAACAAGCTAATTAAAATTTTCAAATCAATTTTTTCATTTAAACCTACAAAATGAAATTAAATACTAATATACATATGGACATGAGAAGTATAATTTTGAATAAATTTGAATTTAGAATATTTTTGAATTTTTTTCTTTTAAGTTTCTCATAGCAGATAAAAATTTTCTCTTTTATTAAATTTCATTATTATTTCTTTCCTGTTGTTGAGGCTTAAGTAAAATGTGAATGTATTATAAATGTATTTAAAAAAAACATTTGCTGTTAATATAATATATTATTGATGTACAAGAACAAATATATATATATATGTTTATTAAATTATTTATATTAGTAAAGTTTGGCTTTCTGCCAAACTTTACTTTATGAGAAGTCTTTTTTAAAAGAAGTTTTGAAAATATAGAATCCCAATAAATATCAAAAGAGGCTCGGTTAGGTAAATCTATTAAAAGTGTATAAAATTTTTCTTTATATATTGTTCCGTTAAATGTAATATTTATAATAAATATCCATGATAAATTAAATATAAGAGGAAAAATAAATAAACTCAAGCAAAAGATAAATTACAAAATTATTTAAAAGTTCATATTATATACAATTTTTTTCAGACTTAGACCAGAAGGATATTTTAAAATACTATACAAATTAGGTTATTATAATAAATTTGAACAATTTACTTTACAAATAAATATTACTCAAGGTTATTTTATACATATATTTAATACGGGAAACCTATCAAAGCATTTTTCAAAATAACATTCAAATGAAAAGGATTTTTAAAATTATTAAAGTAAGTAAATAATTATAGTTCACAACTATACTTACTACACACTGTACACATGTAAATAAATTTTAAGTTTATTGGAAAGTCTTTACCTTAAATATTTAAAGAGGTTTTAAATATTAAATAGAATTAAAATATTAAATTGATGATTTTAATTTGAAAATGTAGGAAAGATATTTAATTATACAAAATCAATAATATTTTAATTATCTTGTCATATTTAGATATTTTAAAGTATTGTTTTTAACAAATAAAATTTATTTTTAATTTGAAAAATATTTGTGTCATATTTTCAGACAGTATATTCAAAAATTGACCACTAACCTTTTGTGAAACACATTTGGGGCCATGCGAAAATCAGCTCTACTTGAATATCGAATTACATTTGAATGAATTTGCCTAGAACACAGATAAAATATATTAAATAAGACCCAAAGAATTTTCCTTAAGGTTAAACCACAAATATGAAAATTCACATTGTTATCAATAAATATTTTTAATGATACAAATTTTTAAACATACACAAATATGAAAACTATATGCTTCTTGAAATAATTCAAATTAAGGTCATTTATAAGGGTAATAATCAAACTAAAACTTCAAAACTAAACACAGCTTTGAGTTTCATATTAAAATATACATGTATCTAATAATTTCAATAAGTTAATTTTTTTTTTTTTTTATACATTTTTTTTAGTTATTTTTTTATATACATTTTATTACAAACATTTCTCTTTATAGAAAAGATAATGTTCGCAGTAGATTTGTGCTAATGCCATTCCTTTGGTTTATTAAAAAGAATAATAATAATAAAAATATAGAATTATATGGATACCTTTGAGAAGAAAAACAATGTGAAATTTTAAGAATTTGTGTACAATAAGACTCGATTATTTTTGTTATCATATCTAATCTTAATATATTTATTAACCAATGAGCATCATCCAAATATGAAAAGATTAATTTTCTGTGTAATAGTAGTGTTGAAAAATATTAATATTTAAGTGTTATAGCTGCTCATGCATAGTTATATTAAACGTGTGTGAAAATTTTTTTTAAATGAAAATTTGTTTGTTGACAGCGCTGAAAACACACAAGTACGGTTACAAATACTGAAGTGTGATTATTATTTTTCTTTCTAAAAAAAATGCAAATTTATTTATTTCCATTATTGTCGTACTACAATAACAGATTATATTGATAACACTAGCTTTTTACTTTTGAATATTTAACAAAAATAACTCATAGTTTCTAGAATTTGTTGAGTTAATTGGGTATCAAGAAAATTAGCCGAATCATATCAATAATTAAACTGGATTCACCTAGAGACTTCGTGACAGTGAATACAGGGGGTTCAAAAATTCGAAAGGTTAAAAAAAAAAAAGGGTTGAGGGTTCAAGTTCGAAAAAAAAAAAAAAAAGATTCAGGTTCGAATCTTTTGGTGGAGTGTCTTGCAGTCATAGATTTTAGATACGAGGAGATATATAAGAGATTCTGAAAGTGTGTATAGCAGCATTTCGCATTGACTGTTGAACAGCCAAATGGAAGTTTGTCTGGTTTCTCCCTTTCGACATGCAAGAGCAATTATTCCTGAACGTTGTCTTAGAAACATAATGCACTTTCAACTTTTTTAATGACTGTTAAGGGCAATATGTCAGTGCAATACGTTCTTGATGAAAAAAAAAAAAAAATATTAAAAGAATAGTCATTTACTTATTATTATTATTATTTTTTTTTTTTTTTTTGGTGGAGGTCTACCAAAATCTGTCAAATACTTTCAAAATTGTCATCTTTTGGAATTACGATTAATACTTAAATTCAAATGTTAAATTTTCAGGTTGTTTTAAAATATAAACTTCTGCACAAACTCTTTATGAATTTATTTTCATAATTTTTTATTGACGTTCACTTACACTTTCCGAAAAGTCGCAAGAAACATAACGCATATTTTTCAATCATAAGTAAAAAAAAAAGATTTTATAATTTATCTAATATTTAAAAAAGTTCTTTTATTGTTACTATTATCAATAGAAGTCTGCGAATATGAACAGAACAAAACTGATGTGCACTTTTAAACTTTATTGAAAGATTATAAAAGAATAATTTAATTTATGAAAAAAATTTGTTATACACATTTTTTTATTTCCACCAAAAACTTTCAAAATTTCTTTTCCCGATGAAATTTATTAATTGAAACTTGAATTTTGATTGGATTAGTCATTTGAGAAAATTTTGATTAATTTTTTTTTTTATTTTCAAAGTTGCATTGATAATAATATTACTTTAATAAACCAATTCATTTTATTTCAAGTGACAAAAAATAAACTAACTCAGTTTTGGTTGAAAAATCACTTAAAAATTAATAACTTGTTTATCCTCATCATTGTTGAATAAAGATGTCGAGTGCCTGAACGTGAAGAGTTCATCTACTCAATGGTATGTGAAGGCAGTAGGAAAGAAAAGTCATGATAAATAGATAATAGTAATCGTATGATGAGAGAAAAAAAGAAGAAAGTAAGAAAAATGTAAATCATCGGTATGGAAACGTAACAAGAAATTTATGATCAGTAAATATGCGTTGAAGTAAAATATCTAAAAAGCGATAAGTGAGCAGGAAATTATGGTGGTTTGAGGCTTCGATTCCATTTAGAAGTAGAGAAAGGATACTTGTATTTTCCATTCAATTGAGTAAATATTGTTTGTGCCTTGATGAGAGGATTTTCGTGAGTAGCAATGGTATTGAAGAAATTTCTAAAAAGTTTAGTAATATAGTTGTCAATAGAGTCAATTTTTAAATCTTGATGAATTGTAGAGTTGCGGACAAACCAGGGTGCTCCAGTTATAATACGAAGAAGTTTGTTTTGAATAATTTGTACAGATTTCTTGTTAGATTGTGCAGCTAGACCCCAGATTGGGGCAGCATAGGTAAGGATAGGCCTGAGAACTTGTTTGTAGAGAAGAAGTTTGTTTGACAAAGTTAATTTAGAAAATTTATTAATGAGTGGTAGAGTGAGATAAAATTTTTTTCCAACATTTTTCTTTGATTTTTGAATATGAGCTCGAAACGTAAGTTTATTGTCTATAATTAAACCGAGATATTTAATATTAGTCGCCCATTCAATTTGTTGATCAAAAAGGGAGAGATTAATATATAGTTGTCTGGCGTGTCCTTTTCGGGAAAATGATAGCTTGAGATTTAGAGACATTAATTGCGATGCGCCATTTAGTTAGCCAATCCTCTAGGATATTCAGAAAATTTTGAAGAGTATTGATGACATAAAGAATAGAAGCACCTTGGGCAAGAGCAGCAGAATCGTCAGCAAATAGGCAAGTGGAAATGTTAGTGCACTGAGGAAAATCATAGGTAAAGATATTGTAGAGAATAGGACTTAGCACGCTTCCTTGAGGTGTACCAGCACAAATACGACCGATTTTGGAGAATTCATTATGAAGTTGAACTTGAAAGGTTCTATTTTTAAGATAATTTGTAATGATAAGTGTGATCCAAGTTGGAAATTGAAGTTTGATCATTTTGTAGATCAGTCCATTGTGCCACAATCGATCAGAAAGCTTTTTTGACATCTAGAAAGACACCTCCTGTAAAAATTTATAGTTATATCCTTCAGTGATGATATTGGTGACACGTAGAAGTTGATGACAAGTTGAGTGATGTTGACGGAATCCAAATTGTTCTGCTGGAATTATGGAATTTTTATCGCAAAAAGAAGTAATATGTCTCACTAAGAGTTTTTCGTAAAGTTTTCCTACACAGCTAAGGAGACTGATGGGCCGATAATTTTGAGGAAATTTCCTATCTTGGCCAGGTTTAGGGAACATGATGATATTTGCTTTTTTCCAGATAGGAGGGAAGTAGTGATATTTAGTACAGCTGTTGTAGATTTTTGCAAGATGAGTAATGGCATTAAGGGGAGACACATTAAGGCTTTATTTGGAATGTTGTCAGGTCCAGAAGATTTCCGAATGTTGAGATTCTTGATTAAGTTAACTATGTCAGATGGAGAAAAAAAATATTGTTATGATAATTTTGATGATCAGCTAGAAAGGAAGTTACTGCATCTTCAACATGCTCAATTTGAGAGTAATCGCAAGGTTCAGTGTTTTCTTGAAAGGAGAGTTCAAGGTTTTCAGCAAAAGAGTTCGCTTTATCAGAAGATGAGAATATAAGACCTGTGGATCCAACCAGTGGAGGAAGGATATTTTTTGGTAAAATGTTTGTTAATTTTGAAGAGAGAATTATCTTCTGGATTTAGGCCTAATAAAAATTCATTCCATCTGTCATTTTTAATTTGTGAATCATTTGCTTTATTTCTTTTTGAAGCTTGTTGACGGATTGCTTGAACGGAGGAAACCTGGTATCTTGCCATAATTTACGAATTCTGTTTTTTTTTCCACAATTTTAGAGGTGATTTCAGTAGGAAGTTTTTGGTGTGGTGTACTGAGTTCTTTAGATTTGCTAGCAAGGTTGATAGCAGAAGTAACAGCATAGTTAAATTTATCAATTATTTTGTCAATATCTTGAATATTGGAGATGACTGGATTACCAGGAATGCTTTGAGAGAGAATTTTAGTAAAAATATTCCAATTGGTAGTTGTGATTATGCTATTGAGGAAGGGCGTAAATGAATTATGAGAAAGACCAACTATCACAGGGTTATGATCACATGATAGTCGATGAGTGACTGATCCTGAGTGGACTGATCCAAAAGACGTTCAACAAGAAGCGCGCAGTGTGATCAAAAGAAACAAGATAAAAATGAAGGAGTACTACGACCAGAAAAAATACCGAAATACTTTTTGAACCTGGAGAAATAGAGCATGTTCGACGTTCAGCAAAAATCAACGAGAGAACCTATCAAAACTCAAGCAAAATATAGAGGGCCCCATATTGTGACTGAGATCTTCCCCAACGATACTTACCGAGTGACTCAGCTGGAAGAACAAGAACGAGGCAGATTCTACATCACAACAGCACACGTGAGTCAAGTCATGGCGACATTATAAAGATGATTGTGACTCGGATGATGAGGAACCCCAACAATCTCTAGTTGTTGCTCCAGATTACTCGGATAATGACTCAAGAATCGAACACCAGGAAATATAAACATTGTTCCTGAATTTTTGAAAGAACATTTACTTTTTTTATTGAACTTGATTAAACAAGTTATAGAATTGTAATATTTGTTAATATCTACAATATTATTACATGTTTAGGATATGTGTTATATGCATATATTTTTGTTTTAGCATGTTAACATTGTAACTTATTAATTTTATTAACTTTATTTCTTTAAACAAGTGTGCTAAAAATAACAAATTGAGGGCAATTGGATCGCTATTTGTTAATATAAAAAGGTGATAGATGGCGCCACCAACAAGGAATGTAACTAGGGTAGCCCTTACTGGGACTCCTAAGTGAGAACAAGGTTGCAGGTAAGCAATGATGTTGGCGATGGAGAGTGGCTCAAACACGTATTTGAAATATTAATAAATATATATAATCAACTTTAATCAACTGACAATTTTTTCATTTAATGTAAAGAAAAGAAAAAGAAGCCAACTGAACGATAATTTGCCAAATGTGATAATTGGGGTTTCTTGTACTGTTTGTTCTTCACGTCACTTACAATCGCAACCAGTTACTGGCGGATTTTGGCGAAAAAGAATTTTTGATGCCAAATCCCAGCGGCCTCTGTTCTGTGATTTTTACTTATATTTTTGATTCCAGAAACTTAATATATATATATCCTTACAAATATGCCAGAAATTGTAAATAAATATTGCTTATCTGCTTCAATAAATTCAGTTTCTTTTATTAACAACTATGTTAATGTGAAAAATGATGATACTAAGACAACGAAAAAAAAAAAAAAAAATTGCCAAAATAATGGATTTTTTCAGTCTGAAAGTTTATTAATATATATTTGGTATTTATTTTGCATTATTTTGTTACAATAAGAATATTTGTTAATACCAGAGAATGTATTAATATGCCTTCATGATTGTATATACATATATATATATATATATATATATATAAACTTGCATATATTTTGTGTATTTGTTTTATAATTGAATATTAATTAATTATTCAGCATTCAAATTTTTAAGCTTCAATATATGTATGTATTATAATTATGTATAAGATTAACATAAAAGAGATAACATCACTATAATTTAGTTTAATGATTGACTAGAAACATTTTAGATTTTATTAAAAGTCAACAACTAATTTTTCAAGTTATAAATAAATGCAAATTTGGAAAAGTATTTTTGTGGAGTGAATGTTTCTATAGCTATATTTAAATAATATAATAGGCATGATAATAAAAAATAGCGTAATAATAAATAATTAGAAGACATTTAGATAAAAACTTTTAGGAATAAAAAATAATTTTTTCTTAAATTTCGTTTAGTTTATTTCAAGGAATTCTTTTCCAAGATGAAGTTAACGCTACGTATAAATATTAACACATAAGTAAATTAATTATGAATAAAATAAGATCATAAATATATAGAGGATATTATCTATTTTTCTTAAATTATATTTATGTTTAAAAACGTGCAGAAACATATTAAGATGGTTTTTAATATACTTTCAATGTAGATTTCATTATAATTTGGACACTAAATGCTGGCTCCAAAAGCACAAACGTTCGTTTTCATTCTTGAAGAAAGCAGGAACAAAAGGAGATGTAAAGAAAGCCACTAAAGAAACTCTTGCTAGCTCTGATACAATACGATTAATTCAACTATTCTCCTATAGATGGCAGTTATAAAACTCGTATTAGGGAATCTGTTTATTTGCTCGATTTTGAATTCGTTTAGTAATTTTGGTGCTTATTATTTGTTCAATTATCGAGTCGAGTACGATATTGACTTAAGAGGGATGTGGAACAGCGAGCTACAAAATGCGTAAACAATATTGTCAAATTCTAAACAAAATCTTCTTTGTGTCTGAAAAGCACAGATAAACAAGTAACATAAAAAAAATATATAAAAATTTTAAAGTCAATTCCTACTTTTTTTTTCATTATATTGCAGAAAAGTCCTTTTTATAAATATTTTCATTCATTTTTTTAAGTTTATCTGGCGCCATCTATTGGTAGATATATGCAACTTAGATCTAAAAAAAAAACTAAAATTAATTAATTAAATTTAATTACTGAATTAATATTTGAAAAAAACTGTATTTTAATCTCTGAGTGGATCAATAAAAAGTATTTTATTAACAATTGAAAATTTGAACAAGATATATATAAGGGGAGTGTGTGAGCTAATAGAAGGATTGAAAAAAATAGAAACCCCATGGTCTCAGGTTAGAGAATTCCTTCAATAACCAATAAACAACATAAACATTTTAAGGTGAAATGAAAGCATTCCTGTCTCTGGTACAAAGCTTCTATATCTGTCCTTTTCTGATAATGAAAGGTGTGTTCTACAAATTTTCATGTGCACCAACGGTTGTCCCTACTGTAATGTATAAGTAGGGCATTATAATAATGGAAATTTGTCTGTTACGAGAGAATAGATCATTTAAACGGATCAGCTAGTAAACAAATGAATGATCCGAAATAAAGAAATTACTGTTCATCTGACATTTTTGACCAATTTGAAAAACAGTAAACATAAGAAATGGAAAATTGAACAATGTTTTCGGTCACTTTGGATCATTTCTTTGCTCTTCTAGTCATTTTTATTTTGACCTAGATATCGTATTAAAAAGTAAATTTTTATTCACTCTATCGTTTTGGTTTTCTTTACACTGTTTAGCAATTTTTGAAAAAGTAGGGTAGCACAAAAACCCACAAATAATTGCAGGCCTACTATATGCAAATTTCTGACAGATTAGCATTTACTACTAATACCTCAATTTTGTATCCAGATGTTCAACTCCACAAACTATTATGCGGCCTTATTGCCAATTGGCTAGCACTTCTGGCCGTTGTAACACAGGCTTCAAGTTTGAATCCTGGCAATGGCATTGTTGTTTGTTAGTGGTCGGAATCTACGTTCGTAGGTCCCGGTTTAATTAGCCTAAAGTGTGCATAAAATGACCGTAGAGCGACAACCAAACCAATCTACAAACTATTATTTAGTTGGCAGATTCCCAAAGGTGTAATGAAAACTTTTCTAACATTGAACATCACATAGACGATATCACTCCTGGTTGCCAATCATGAAAGTTACAAGCTCAAGTTTTCGAAAACCTTCTTTTTTGGCGAGTTATTGCTGCTTAGCGACATATTATAGAAACGAAATATTAGACACTTATATGTTGAAATATTATTGTTATAATTTATTATATTGACGAAAGAAGAAAAAAAAAACCAGAAATAGTTGTTTGTAATGAAATTTGAAAAACCAAACATGAAAAAGAATAATTATATTTGTTTTTCTATTTGGGTATGTATTCCTCTGGAATACTTCAGTGCGTACCGAAAATCTTCTAGGGAGAGCTGGGATAAGGATATGGACGTACCTGTGGGATAAATGCACTCTAAAAACCTCCACATAATCATAATATTAAAAATTACATTTATGCATTAAACTTCTTTAAAGATAGGTAAAAATAGTAAGCGTTTTAAAAAAGAATAAAAGATAAAGAAAATTAAACCGAAATAATAAAATAAATAATTTAAATTAAATTAGACAGGTACAATTAGGAACTGAATCTTATCAAAAAAAAAAAAAAAAAAAAAACGCGAGATCGTTGCTGAACAAATTGGAGCAGAAGAGTCAGCTAATGGGCGATAGCCCTCCTTCTAAGGGCGGGATAAAAAGGTAGATGGTGTGGCCATAATGATTGAGGAATTGAGCACTAGATGGCTTCAATCCAATTTCGGCCAAAGTTTGATCTTGTGTAATTGTATTGAATTATGGAGGTAGAGCATTTGTGGGATGTGATGGTCACATAATAACTTACATAAAAACGAAAATTTTTTTAAAAATTTTCATTTTTAAATTTAAATTAATTTTTAAAATTAATTAATAATTTAAACTAATTAATTAATTAATTTAATTTAAAATTAAAATAAAAGCACGTATAAATAAAGGTAGAAATAAAATGATTAGATAACAAAAATACACTGGTGTGCAAAACTTAAGCAACAATGCAAAAATTTAGCAGATAGCCAGCTGAAAATTGCAGAAAAGGAGGTCTGGAGATCAATACAATGAACACGTAAGTCAGTAGAAATGTCATGCGTATGCAAATATCAGGACCGAAAACGTCGGAGGCGACGTTAGCGTACGCAAACGCGTGGTGTTGTCGCGCGCGCAGCTAAGCAGTGGAATAAAAGGAAGGATGGAGACGCAATTCAACATATTCGCTGCAATTGACAGTGAGTCAGTTCGTAAAATATGGCTGAAGAAATCCCTGGACGACTTCACACGTGGAAGAAGAATGATCGGAAAGCTGGAGGAGGAGCGTACTGTCACCAGTGTAGCTGCAGAGTTCGGAATCACAAAAGTGTCGTTTCGCACGCTTGGAAAGCGTTCCAAACCACAGGTACAGCTGTTAAAGATTGGTGGTGGCCGCCCGAGGAAGATAACTGCAGGGGGGATGACCGATATATCGTCCTGCAGCAGGCGAAAAGAGGCCGACAGCAGTCAGCGAGAGCGCATTGCTCAGCAACTCTGTACCAGCAACGAGGCGACAAGTGTCGTCGTTTACTGGGGCCAGATGCCATCACAAAGTGGGCTATTCGTCCGCCGTCCTGAACGCTGCCTCCCGTCTGAAAGTTGACCACCGAAACGCCCCCGTTTACAGTGGTGCAGAGAGCACAAAAAACTGGACAACTGATCAATGAGTCGTGTCCTGTTTTGCCAGATGAGAGTCGGTTCTGTATCAGAAAGCGTTCTCGACGCGTTTTGATTTAGAGAGGTCGGGAAGCGTTTTTTTATCCCAGTAACCTAAAAAGGAAAGACACCGTTATGATGTGTTTCTGGAGTTCTTGTTTGTGGGTATTTTTGCTGAACGGGGGAAATGAGCTCTCCGTTTTTCAACAGAGGGTCTGTAACTGGGGATCGCTATAGTGAGGAGGTACTCCTTCCCCATGTGCGATCTGTTCAGGTGCCATTGGCACGAACTTCATTTTTATGGATGACAATGCACGGTCACATCAGTGGACTCTTGCTGTTAAGGAGCTACTGGAAAGTGAGGAAATATCACTCGAATGGAATGGCCAGCGTACTCCAGATTTAAATCCCATCGAACGTGTGTGGAATGCTTTGGGAAGACATTGCAGCATGCTTACATACTCGGAGAACACCCAACAACTCAAATAGATGCTGATTGAGGAATGGGCACTCTCTTACTGCAAAAATGTTGCACCAACTGGTTCTGAGTATGCGGAGACTGTGCGAAGCAACCATTGCAGTGAGGGGGAGGGCATATCCCATATTTAGGAACATCTGCTTGTTGTTCTTTCTTTTGGATGAATTATAAATCACTATATTATGCGTTCAATAAGCTTTTTTGTTTGATTCCATACCGTATGCATTGTATTCCTTTTCAGCGCCGATGATTTCGTCATCCTTTACGTACATAATATTCTCCCTCATTTCTGAATGTCATGTCTCTCAGATGATTTCTCGTGGAGTTATGGCAAAAAACCACCTGTTGCTTAAGTTTTGCACACCAGTGTATTTACACCAGTGCTTCCTGATGCACCCATTGAGAATCACTGCGTTAAATCAATACTTAGATCATATTTTTTTCTCACTGCTTAGTTCAATATGTGATTAAATTTTCGAGCTATTTTAAAACTATGATAATTAGAAAAATTTTTAAATACATAATTTTTATGATTTATTTATTAATACAAATATAATAATAAAATGCAAAAAAAAATGATATTTAAAGTTTAAACATACTTTTTTTACTCATCATTAAAATATATAATATGATTTAAATGAAAAGCAGTTTCTCTCATTATACTTTAACTGTAGCAATTTTTACCCCAACTAATATTGTGTAATACTTTCATATTACTTATAAATATAAAATATTTGTTAAACATCATTATTAAAAATACTCAATTATAACCTACGATTTTCAAAACTTTTATGTTATGCTAAATAGCAAAGTAATATAAAATTTTTTAAATAAATATATATATATTTATTTCATTATTTGTTTAATTACTTTTATTTAATTATGTTGTTATTTAATTTTTTCAATTTCTACTTTTTTTTCAGTATATTGTAGAAAGTTCTTTACAAATAAAGTTTAAATTTTCCTCATTCATCTGGCGCCATCTATTGGTAGATACACGCAAATTAAATCTAAAAAAACTAAAATTAATTAATTAAATTTAATTAATGAATTAATATTTTGTATTATCATGTCATCCACTACAAGTTTCAAAAAATCTATTTGAACTTGAGTGGGATGAATAAAAAGTATTTTATTAACGATTGAAAATTTGAACACGATATATATAGGGAGAGTGTGAACTAATAGAAGGAACTGAAAAAAACACTTTGATAACTTTTCTGATTTAACAGCAATTTTGATTTTCGACGCTCCAGGTAGAGGAATGCGCCCAGGCGAAAATCATGCTTGTAATGCGCGGTGAAATATGTTATTTCTAAGAAACTGCTATAGAGTTTCGTGCTATTGTTGATGTGCGACAAACTCCATTTTTCTTCAGGTTTCACTTTTCACACTTTTCTTTACAGCTTCCCTGACTTTAAAAGCAACAGCTTCTTGCAAGAAAATATGTCGTAAAATGATCTTTCAATTTGCGTTCTCCTCTCTGTTGTTTGTAAGTGGAAGATGATTTCAGTTCTTCTGTTTTTCAACCAATCTTTAAAACTGAAAATTCACATTTATAGATGCATTTAAATAAAAATACAAAAAATGCATGGACACCAAGAAATTACTTAAGTGGAAAAAAATAAACAAATAATAAGTCATTCTCACTTTTATGGTTCCATGCATAGCTAAAAAAAAAAAGGGACATATTTACAAAGTAGATAATAACTAAAATTATCTCTCATAATGAATACTAATTACGTACTAATACTCTTCGTAAAATAACTTTTATAGTTTTTAAAACATTAAATTTAATTTTATACAGTTTTCAAACTACCTACTTGCTTACACTGTGGGAGAATTACCATGATAAAAATACTTAAATGCCCTTGAACAAAATATATTATTTAAATGAGAAAAATATAAAAAATAACTTGAACCCGCAATTTTTAACATACAATCTTTTAAGCATAATAGTATACTTTAAATATTTTAATTGTGTCGTTAACCTACAATCGATCTGCAATGACATTTATAATTTGATTAATTAAAAAAAAAAAATGTTCATGCATTCTCTAGTTGGTAGTCTAATTTCACCCTTTTATCCAAATAATAATGAATATCTACAATTGTTGATTAGATGCTTTCCTATATTCGTTTAGAGAAATTAAATTATCAGTACATTCAATACCCACACAAGATAAAATAAATCGAACTTTTCATTTTATGCAGTTTTTTTTGTACTTTCTGAGCTCAATGCCGTTTTTATATGCATACATCATACATCTCTTTACAAAAAAGATGAGCAACAAAGCAAACAGGTACTACTAAAATGGCGCCTACACGATGGTATCTGGCAGTGTATGGGGCCGTCGCAGGTGTGTGCAGAGGACTATTCAAACGTGATTCGTATCAGAACAAAGGGGATGAATTTTAATTTTTTTTTTATTTTTTATCCTATTAATTTATCCCATTAAATTTTTTAAAAATATTTTCAAATTTCTTCTGTGACAGAGCAATGTACTTTCTCTCTTAATTCACCCTCTTATTAAATTTTTGTAAGCTCACTCAATACTGATTTAAATTAATTATTAAATATTAAAAAAAATGGATGTACGAGGAACCTTCTCCTCCAGAAGTCCCTAACCTAACCCACCTTTGCCTTTCGATGAATTTTTAAAATATCTTGAACTATTCGCTTGGTTCGATATTGCAGCTTTTTCTTATCGAGATCTGATTTTTCTAGAATCGGATGCATTACGCACTTTTTTAATGTTTATTCAGCTTTTTTCATTTTAAATAATACTGAAAATAGCTGCCATCTAATATATTCCATTTTAGGAAGTTACTGGATGCGAATCAATTTAAAAATGAATGATTCTTACAGATGTAATGATTCGTTATATTCATATAAATCATAAAAAATATGACCCCTTAATAAATGTAAGTGATGCGCAATTCGACATATACTGGTGTGCAAAACTTAAGCAACAGTGTAAAAAATTCCTTTAGCAGATAGCCATGAAATTGCAGAAAAGGAGGTCTGGAGATCAATACAATGAACACGTAAGTCAGTAAAAACGTCACGCGTATGCAAATATCAGGAATGAAACGTCGGAGGCGACATGAGGCAAAACGCGTGATGTCGACTTTGCGCGCAACTCAACAGTAGAGTAAAAGGATGGACAGAGACGCAATTCAACATATTCGCTGCAAGTGCCAGTGAGTCAGTTCGTGAAATATGGCTAGAAGAAATCACCTGGACGACTTCACACGTGGAAGAATGATCGGAAAGCTGGAGGAGGAGCGTACTGTCAACAGTGTAGCGAGATTTCGGAATCAACAAAAGTGTCGTTTCGAGAGCTTGGAAAGCATTCCAAACCACAGGTACAGCTGTTAGTAAGGTTGGTGGCCCCGCCTGAGGAAGACAACTGCGGGGGATGACCGATATATTGTCCTGCAGGCGAAAAGAGGCCGACAGCAGTCAGCAAGAGCATTGCTCAGCAACTCTGTACAGCAACGAGGCGACAAGTGTCGTCGTTTACTGGGGCCAGATGCCATCACAAAGTGGCCTATTCGTCCGCCGTCTGAACGCTGCCTCCCATTGAAAGTTGACCACCGACGCCCCCGTTTACAGTGGTGCCAGAGAGCACAAAACTGGACAACTGATCAATGGAGTCGTGTCCCTCTTTACAGATGAGAGTCGGTTTTGTACCAGAAGCGATTCTCGACGCGTTTTTGATTTCGAGAGGTCGGGAAGCGTTTTTATCCCAGTAACCTCAAGGAAAGACACCGTTATAGTGGTTCTGGAGTTCTGGCCTGGGAGGCATTTTGCTGAACGGGCGAATTGAGCTCCATGTTTTCGACAGAGGGTCTGTAACCGGGGATCGCTATTGTGAGGAGGTACTCCTTCCCCATGTGTGTGTTCGAGGTGGGGTGCCATTGGCACAGACTTCATTTTTTATGAATCACAATGCACGGCCACATTACCGGACTCTTGCTGTTAAGGAGCTACTGAAAGTGAAGATATCACTCGAATGGATTGGCGAGCGTACTCCCCAGATTTTAAATCCCATCGAACATGTGTGGGATGCTTTAGGGGAGACGCATTGCAGCATGCTTACATACTCCGAGAACACCCAACAACTCAAACAGATGCTGATTGAGGAATGGGCACTCCTACCACAAGAAATGTTGCACCAACTGGTTCTTAGTATGCGGAGACGTTGCGGAACAACCATTGCAGTGAGGGGAGGGCATATCCCATATTAAGGAACATCTGCTTGTTGTTCTTCCTCTTAGATAGACAGTCATAAATCACGATACTATGCATTCAATAAAGCTGGATTTTGTTTGATTCCATACCGTATGCATTGTATTCCTTTTTTCAGCGCCGATGATTTCGTCATCCTTTACGTACATAATACTCTGCCTCATTTTTGAATGTCATGTCTCTCAGATGATTTCTCGGAGTTATAGCAAAAAACCCACCTGTTGCTTAAGTTTTTGCACACTAATGTATTTCTGTGATTTGTTTCGTTCTGAATAAAATCGAAAAGAGTGGAAAGATCGGCATTTACGCACTTTACTGCCATCTATTGTCTATCAGTAGTAATGGAATAAAAAAAATTGCCATGAAATGATTTCTTTTTCTCTAATTTTTATTAGTTATTTATTGCAAACTCTTTAACCTTGATTGTTTGCACAGAATATTCGCGTTTTTTTACTTAGAAATAAAGAAATAGAAAAATTTCAACTTTTTCTATTAAAAATTTACATAATTAAAATCTTATTTTATAAAAATACATTAAAAAATAAAAACTATTTTCAGATAAAATTATTAAATACTAAGAATTAAAAAAAATTTGAAGCTTAATGAAGTATAAAAGAAAATCTACTTGCCTTTATAAATAATAAATGTATTAACAAATATATTTATTTTTGGAAATACTGAACAAACATTTAAAAAAATAATAATATAAATGAGTCTCTCAAAAATTTATATAAATATTGGTTACAAAATAAATAAATTAAAAGAAAATGTTGTTGGAAAGGTCCTTTAATTAAGGTGAAACTAATAATTCAATATAACCATCTTTTTCCACAATAGTGCTATTTTACTTTGTACACTATATGGACTTTCGTATTGAATCCCATGTACTTACCGATTAGTACATTCTTGATAGGATTGTCTGAACGCTTTCCCACTTAAACAGACGGCGACTTAACCAGTAATCAGCCACCATCAGCTGGTGTTGAACTGATGAGGTTTGAGCTGGATGCGTGGCTGACCTAAGCACTTTGTTGCTTGTATAGATTCCATATGAGCTGATATAAAGCCTTTATATACTATACGACACTGTATCGGCTTCTTGTCGAATTCGTACGAATATTATATGTACTAATGAAGTTCGTGTTTAATGATGATTCCTAAAAAACCTATTACTAGCTGGCTAATGATTCGTTAGATTCATATAAAATTATAGAAATGTGGCCCTTAATAAATAGAATTGATGTGCGAACTGAAGATGAATTCGACTTATTTCGTTGATTTTTTCGTTCGAATAAATCGAAAAGATTTGAAAGATCGACAGTTACACGTTTTACTGCCATCTATTGTCAATCAGAAGAACTAATAAATAAAAAAAATGCCATCAACTGATTTCTTTTTTACTCTAAATCTTTTTAATTATTCGTTATTTATTGCAAACTTAACTTTGATTGCTTGCACACAGAATATTCGCATTTTTATATTTAGAAATAAAGAAATAGAAAAATTTCAACTTAACAACATTCCGTACAAAAAGTACAAATGCTAGCCGATCTTTATTCGAATCATACCCAAAGCTGGTCTTTATTATAATAAATCATAATTTAAAAATTAAACGAATCGTTAATTAAAATGGAATACATTTAGGAATTGTTGATCTAATACATTCTATTTTGTTCAGTAAGTCACTAGATAAAGTTCATTTTCATATGAATGATTCGTATTATATGTAATGATTCGTTCCATGCATGCGAATAGTATGCATTTGATTCATCATTACATCACAATCACAATATTCATAGGTAAACACGAAATTATCACTATCGTTCTGTGACGACGGAAAAATATTTGGTTATTTTGTTGGTTGTGACAAAATTGTGTAATAATATTGTCGAAAAATTAGATAATTATTTTATTTGTCTTCAATCTATATTGCAACATGTAGTAAGTGAATCATCATTTTCTTATTTTAAATATTTAATTAGAATTTAATTAATTAATTAATAGTGGGTGGGAGAACTCATGGAAAACAAAAAATAATCGATTTGGAGAAACAAAACTTTGTTTGTTTTAGTCAGATAAAGATCTTAGATTTTGTAAATCATGTAATAAATTATTATAAATTGCTGTTGAGAAATATTTGAAATTTATTATTAATATAACTGATAGTCAGTGTTTTAAAATTATTTATTTAACCTTAATGGATTGGTATTCACAAGTTTTACAAAAATTGTACATAGACTTGCATTTTGTATAAGTGTTCAATTATATTTTCGTTCTAAAGTATCATCGATTTGAAAAATTCTTACAATATAGATGCACTTATTTTTTATTAATTATATTGTTCAAGTAGTAGTCCTCATTTGCTTTTTTTCATGTATGCAATCATACTATTTAATAGTTCTACATGCAATAAAGTTTTATGTATTAAATTGTGTTTTTAAATTGCATTATAAATTTATGCTTAAATAGTTCTTTTAAAATCTTTGGTTCAACTATTAAATCATATAAGTAAGTAGTAATTCAAATATTTACTATTGATACCAAAAAAATTTGACTTCTCAGTTATATTTATTAAAGACTTAAAATTTAATCATGTTAAATAAAAATGTAATATCAAAGGAATATAAAGTGTAATTAAAAACTATTCTTTATGTATTTTCATGGCTAAAATTAATGTAACATATAACAATATTAAATTACCCAACCTGAAAATATGGCCATTCCTGTTTTAGCAACTTTGGTGAAATAATACTTATCATAACATTAATGAATAGGAGTAGTCAATTAACTGTATCACCAATATGATTTCATCATGTACTTTATTAAGAAAATGTTTATTAATCTCTTTATAAGATTGAAAAACCATTAATTTGCATTGCCATAATTATTTTGAAATGAAATGAACTATTTTATGTAAAATGCTTTAATTTTCAAATATTTAATGCTAAAATTTGCTTATGTATAAATTTTTTTGTTTATCTAACAAAGTCTGAATTTATTTAAATATGAAATAATTTGATACTTTCACATATATACTTTTACTTGCTTCTATGACAGTAAAATCAAATCAAACTGTTTTGTTGATTGAAACTATTAGTTTCAAGGAGTTATTTGGCTTGAGATTTATGTTTGTTAATTGGCTGCTTTACCTCAATTTATTCAATTCTAGCTTTATAAGAAAAAATATTAATAATTTAAAAGGATAAAAAAAAAAAAAAAAAAGGATCTAATAGTTATGTAACTATATTATTCTAGCTATTGTTGTTGGGAAAAATTATTTTTGCTACTTTTTTTCATTGGCATTTTGTCAAATAATATTTGTACAAGCACCTGAAAATTTATTCGGATCCACACCAAATACCATGATTTGATGGATTTAATTATTGCATCTGGAATGAAATGGTGCCACTCTAAAAAAAAAAAAAATAATTATTATTGTAATTATTGAAAAAGATATATTTTCTAATTCAAATTTCTTTTTTTTTTTGTTATTCATAAACATACTTAATGATTGATTTTGTTTATCCTGCTTCATATTTGCTAGCATATAAGTTTGGCTTGTTTGTCGATAATAAGTATATAATATTTCATGTCAGTAGAATCACTTGATCTTACATTTAATATGATGTACAGTATGTATTTTATATGATTATATATTTATAATTTTTTGCGTTTTAGGTTGTGCTGTGTTTAAATTCTTGGACAAAAAAATTCTTGTTCTAAACATCGAAAATTTTATTTTCTTAAATAATTCTTCACTCTTAATAATTGTATGATGGTTGAATTGTAAAAGTAATATGAGTGAAAAAGAATTACTATGTGCAGCTTTATATAATACACCAAGTCAAAAAAGTGAAAATCTTGGAAATTCCAATCCAACTTATGGAGTCCAAGAGCAATTTTGTGAAGCCAATCCCATAGAAAATATTGATGAAGCTAATATTCATTTGAAATCTGCTATAAGATCTGACCAAGTGCATACTGAGCATGAAGGTTTTCAAGAAAATGTAAGGACTGGATCTTATGGAGCCATATCTTTAGACAGTGATCTTAAGAAGTGATTCTCAAAATAGTAAAGAATGTGCAGTGGGCCATGCAGATATAACATGTGATAAAGATAGTAATCCCAATAAACAAACTGAGGGAAGTCGTAGGTGTTCCAACCCATCTAGTGGGAATTCTGAGTTATGTAATTCATTAGAAAATGTTAGTCCGAAGAGAGTTGCTGATAGTAATTTGGGTGATTCAGAACAGGAAGATTGTGATGAAGATGTAATGACTGGTTCATATGGAGAAATTTCACTTGATCGAGAACTGGTTTATTGTGACAAAAATAGTGACTCCTTAAGTAGCAGAGAAGATGAACGTTGTTTTTTAGATGAAAATAAAAGCAGTGTTGATGTAAAAAGAAAAAGAAAAGACCCGATAGTTTAGTTCTATCTCAAAATACAGTATCTTCCAAATTGGATGATTTAACCTGTTTGAATCAAGAACATGTTCAACAAGTTCATCAAAGTCAGCAAACATCTGAAGGCCGTACTACAAGTGCGGAGGTTTCCTCAAGTTTAAGCTCTGAAGAATTTGCTATGTTTTCTTCAGATAGAGTGAGAACTGGTAGTGATACTAGTGGCCTTTCTGAACTTCAAGGTACGCTTACAGTAGATGGTGACCTGGTTACATTTGTTGCAGAAGACTTGCAAGAAAAGATTAAAATGAGCAGCCCAGTATCACGATGACAGGTGAATAAAATTTATTCTTTTTTTAAAATAAGAAAAAATTCTGTACTTAATGAAAGTATTTCATTTTATAAAATGTTTTACAAATATTAAACTTTTTTTTTGTTTAGATAAATTAGGTATATTCTGCTAAATTAAAAGAAATAAAATAAAATGTTTTATTTTTCTATTTAAAATTAAAAGTCTTATTAGATTAAAATTAGAGATAGGCGTAGTCAATTGTGTATTTTTCATTTAAATTTAATTACCATCTTGATTTGTTGATTTTTAGATGATATGATTATGAAAATTATTTAAATAATAATAATAAAATATTCTAAAAATAATTTTCTGAGGAAAAAAATCTGCAAAAATATAGCAAAATATAAAAATCAGTTTTATAAAACCTGCATCTATAAATATATTTAAAAAAACAAAACATTCTTGAGTGTGGAGTGAAATGAACAATCCTCTAAACATAATGCAGCCATTAGGGAAAGTATACATTTTAAAGCCAACATGAAGCAGACTTTTTTACAAAAGTAGACAAAATGCATCATACATTGTACATGGTTGTTGTACCAGTGAAGGAAAAATGATCCAGAATGATGTTATAGATAAGAATTAAAAATGCTTTACAGTAGGCCAAATTGATGTTCAATTGGGATATTGATCTAGATTTTCATCTCTATGACAAATATGAAGATTACTGATGGTCAAAAATATTCTCTATTTTCAATGTAGTTCTTAAATGTATTTCTTTTCCATTTTACTATCTTACATTTACAATAAAGTTTTTAAACAATTGTGGAATCAAAAACATTTTAAATTCTGAAAAGTTTTTATTAGAAAATTATTGGTTATACAGCACTGCAGATTATAGGTAGGAAATTACAGTACATGAGGCTTTTATTGATCTTTATGCATATATCAGTACATTTCTATAAGTTTCTGGATATATCATCAGCATCAATATATAATTTGTTCAGTAAAAATGAATTTTTTTTTTTATATTTCTAATGTCAAGAGAAAAAGACAAAATCTTACGAGAGCAAAACAATGTAAATCACACACAAGAAAAGTCAATGTTTCATCACCAAAGTTCTAGAGATCCAATATCTTTTCGCCTCAGAGTCTGCACGTAAGTCCATACATCTTGCTATATGGATGTCTGTTAATGATCTCATTTTTCCACTGAGCTGGCAATTTGGGCTATCAAAATGCAATGTGATGCAGATGGCTCACCAAACAGTCATCTCCCACTGCAATGCGCAACATCGTAGCTGGCAAGGGAATGTTGAATCTCAACTTTTGAAATTGGGACTGGCTGCCTGCATTCCATTGCAAGACACAGCTTACACAAAGTCCCATAAAGGTGATCACCTGGGAGTGTTGTTGCAAGGCTATAGTAGGAGATCTTTTAGCTTCCTAGAATGTTACTAGGGGGCACCACTGGTAACCCCGTAAAATCAAGTAATTACATTTCAAATTTACTTCAATGCAATCATTCCAAAATAAATTATGGATTCTGCATTTTAAATTTTTAAAGAAATACTGATAACTTTTCAAAGTAAAAATCATTGACATTATATGTCACCTCTCATGCATTTCAATTAAGCAAATTGAAATCAAGGTGAAAAAAAAAAAAAAAAGGAAATTGGGAAACTAAAGGTAAATTCTAATGTCTAACCTACAGAAATCCATGCTAAATATTTTTCATAAATAAGAAAATATATATCACAGAAACTAATTACATTTTTGATTAGGATAATAGTTTATTTATATCCATTTTAAAAATCTATGGTAAATTTATCAATCTATAAAACATATGTGAATTAGCTGATGGAATTATAATTTGACCAATTCATAAAATTAATAACATAAGACCATTGGCAATAGTTCATAAAACAAGTAACTTTATGAAATATATGTATTTATTTTGTTTAAAGTTTGTATATGCACAAATAAACAAAATAGAAAATTTCTGCAAATATATAATTGGACTAGAAATGCATTATGTCTTCAAATAATTCTTATTTATTTATTCTTAAATTACTAAATTAGTTGATGATAAAATTGCAAAACCTTAGTAACAATTTATAAAACATGTAAATTTTATGAAATATATATGAATATATGCAAACTTTATGAATATTTATATATTGTTTAGATTCCTCATTTCCTGGCTCAAGATCTTCAACACCTAGTCTTTATAGGCAAGAACAGCCTAATCTCCATATTATTGATCCAAATATTTTAACAGATTTAGAAAGCCATGCAAAGAAAGTTGCTACCTGTGTTGACACTATGTTGGAGAATCTAAGTGGAACACTGCAGAGCGTAAGTTAAAATTTAATGGAATTGAAAATCAGAAATTTTTTTTGAAATGCAGTAGGTAATGTAATATATATATATATATATATATATTACATATATATATATATATATTACATACATATACATAATATATATATTACATACATATACATAATATATATATATACATATATATACATAACATATATATATGTATATATATATACATAATATATATATATTATGTACTTATTATTCAGTAAAATCATCATGTATCATCATTTAATTTTCGTAATTTTTTATTAATATTCTTGATATTTATTGCATGTTCTCATTTGTAAACTTAAGTATATAAACAATTTATAAAATATTTTTTTTTTGTAGATGATTGCATCAATAGTAGATATTTTAATTTGACTGTATATATTCTGGTAATTAAAAATTATTTAAATTATTAAAATGCTTTTAAAATGTTGATTGAATTTTAAGAATTGTTATGGTAGCTTGGTATTTAGAAAAATAAAATTATTCACTTTTTTCTCCCTTAGCATCTAATTCCTATTTGTATAATTTTATTATATTCTTTATATAAATATTTTTTAGTGAAAATTATTCATAATGGGTAGTGCTAGCTGAAAAAATAAATCATTTTAATTTTGTTATTGTAAAGCCAATAACAATAGAATTTACCCTTTCAAATGCTTTCTCTAAACAGTGTCTTCAAAATCATGTAACAATGATAACTCATAAAAGAATCATAGAATTTACTCATTATAAAAGTAATAAACAAGTTTAGCAAGGTTAAGCTCTGAAAAGATTATGGTATTACTATGTAATTATTTTTTAAATTTTAATGTTTTTTGTCCTTCAGATTTCATCTTTAACTGTTGATTGTATGGAAACTTACGAGAGTTCCGTTTGCAAGACGTGTGATGCTGTTGATGTTAATATAAAAGTATGTTCTCTATAATTCTTATCATAATTTTTACTATAATTCATAATTTGCATGATCTTGATTGCTTTTTATATTTGTTATACACTTTGTTTTAGGCAGTGTATCAGTTAATGGCTAAATGTGAAGAGTTAAGCAATTCAATGGGCCGCTATATATAAAATGTCGGTGATGTGTATCCTTTTATTATATCTGAAATTAGACTGTGGATTTTCTTTTTTGTAGATTTGATATATGTTTACTTTTTTTCATTGAATCTTTCACATTAAAGTTTCATTAAAAATAAACACAAGCAAAATTAAACTAGCATATATTATATGCTGAAATATTAGCACATTTGATTGAATTTTCAATAATATGATTTCTAATATTGTAGATTTACTTGATAGACTTTATTCAAGCTTTAGGAAAAAGTCTCTAAATTTATAAAAAAACAATAAATTCTGTGGTACTTATTCATTATAATTGAATCTGAGTACTATATGATTTTGCTGGTCAACTTTCCATTGCAACACTGTAAATTGAATTTAAATAGAAATTAGAAACAATTCAGCAACATAGAAATAATTATAACTATTTTATGACAATTTGAATAAACATTTAAGAGATACATTATTGAGTTGTTAGAGGGGAGGAAAGAACACAATGTAATAAAATAGTTTTCAAATTCCAACAATTTTTGTTTTCAAAATTTCTGCCATAGTCATAATATTATTTTGAAATACTTGTAGCATATTTCCTGGTTTCTATTATTAATCATATTCTATAATGATTAGTATAGAATCCATTTCCCGCTTTTAAATTTTTAATTTCATTTTCTATGGTTTAGATAAAACATCAAATGAATTATTATTGAAGCCTGACTATATTAATATACAACAAATTATGTTAGATTTTTAATAAATGTAAAATGATTATTCATATTCTGCAGTATTTGTTCTTAATAATTTTTTAGGAAAAACATCAAAAGAATGTTGGAACAGTTGGAGCATATAGTGGAACATAAATCCTGATATTTGCGTGTATTTAAAGTGAAAAAAATTACTATTACGATATATTTCTCTAATTTATATTTTATGTACTTAATTTCTTCTAAATGTTAGATCTTCTTAATGTTTCTGTTTTTTCATGTGATGAGATGAATTAAATGTGTTTATAAATAACTTGCCTTCTCATATATGTGGATATATATATCTGTGTTAAACTGATGTTATATATATGTTAATGTGAATAATTTGAAAGAGCTTATTATTACATTATCTGGTAATTTAATATGCTCAGGTAATTTTGCTTTATTTAAAAAACTCCTTTTAATAATTTTGTTTTTACAAAGTACAGTAGCCTTTCTTTAATCCAGCATTTGATAATTTGGCACATTCTATAATCTGTTGCCTATCCAGCTTTTACTTTTATATGGATAGAGGCATTTGGTGATCTTGACCACCAGATGGTGACACAATGCTACTCTGTTTTGTCCAGTATTTAGTATGCTGTCAGTTTTGGTTCCAGTACAAAAAGCTAGAAACATCTTTTAATAATTTGTTTCTTCTAAAAATAGATAACCTCTGTTTAATCTGGCATTCTGGAAGTAATTAGGCACATTCTATAATCACTCCAATCCATCCTTCACTTTTGTAAGCATACAGGCAGTGACTATGATCAAAGATAGTGACACAATGCTGTGCTGCCCTGTGTTTGTTATATGTTTGGTTCTGTACAAATGTTACACATTAAATGTGTATGTTAGTTATTTTCATTCTTATCTAGAGTGCTTTATCTTTGATATTCTCCTTAAGATATATCAGTAAACATTTCTATAATCTGAAAAAAATCATATCATGTTACCTTTAACTTGCTTTTATCAAAAGACAGTTGCTGTATATTTAAATCTTATTATTAGTGCACATTTACTGTATTACATCTTAAAAAAAGTTAAATAATCCTTAATGATGAAAACTTATTGAATTTAAAAAAAATGTGACCTTTTCAAATTTTGTTATTATTTCTAATGTAATGTGTCTTTATTAATGTGATGCTTATCAACAAAATTAAATTTTTTTGTTAAACTATCAGAAAATTTTTGATGCTTTAATTTCTTTGAAAACTTCATAACTAATGGTACTAATAATTATTTTCATACTTCAAAAAAAAAATTAATCGGATATTGTAATGTCTTCTCTGTCGTTAATGAAATATGTATATTTTTCTTAAGAACTGCTTTTTCTCTTGGATGCATTAAAAGTTTTTGCTAGATTATTTAGAAATATTCCATTTTTTTATGATTTAATAACAGCATAGGATTTTTATTATATTTCGATGTCCATATAAATTTATTGTTGTCATGAAAATCTGAATTTTGAATATTTTTAAATTTAAAATGAGGGATTGCTTTCAAGCAATTGAAATAAACTTACTAATTAAAAATATTAGTTATTCTGAACTCATAATAATTAAAAAGCAAGCTGTCTCATCAACAAATTATTTAAATTATTAAAGATGATTTAAATTTCATCTGTAAGGATTTATAGCATCTCCTTTCTTCCTACTAGCATAGCATGTGTATGCCATAGTTTGAAAACCTGCTAGTTTATATTAAAAAATCGTATATTTTTATCTAATTTTTGAACTCGGAAAATTTTTTGAAAAAAAATATACCACTCTAAATGAATTTTCAATACATAAAAATTGTAATACAGTAAAATATTGGTATATTAGAAGAAAACAATTCAAATAAAATTAGTTTTTAAAGTATCATAAAAACTCCTTAAATTTTTTGATAATATATTTAGCTTGTTCCTTAGTTATGCTTCATTTATTTTTGAAAAAAAGTTGCTGGAGTTAGTTGCAGTATTTTATTGCAGGTAATTAAAGTTATTTAAAAAAACTTAGGAAAAAGTTAATTTGCTGTGTAATATTTCACATTTCTAGCAATAGAATAAATGCTGTATGAATTTTTAATCATTTATCTGGTTATTAATAATGCTTTTGAAAATTATACTATTTTCTTAAAAAATGCTTAAAATATTTATTTTATATTAATAGAGATATTGAATAGTGTAACCAATGGTTAAATAATATAAACTTCTTTATTTCATGTAATTTTATTATTTAGTAAATATAAACAGATTGGTCCATTTATAATTTTTAAGACTACATGTAAAGTTAACATAAATTTAAAAAAATAATTTTTAATGTGATACAATATTATTTTATTTTTGTTTAATGAACTCTATTTTAATGGAACTTGTAAAGAGAAAAAATTATAATTACTAAATATCAGTTTTTATTGAAATATGGAATGTTTTTTTCTTATCAATTAATATATAATGTATCAAACCAATGTAATTATAATTAAATTATTTATCAAAAGTATAATTCTCCTGTCTGATTTAAAATATTATGCTACACATTTTTTAACTTTTGGTCAATTTTTATTATAGTTTTTAGTAATTATCATGCTGGTACTTTTCTTACATGCATCACAATTTTTCCAAATAATATTATTTATTTATATCTTTATCATTGGATACAAATATAAATATAGATATTGATATTGAATACATTATTATTATTTTAGATACAGTTTATTTTTAATAAGTACTGAAATAATCAAAATAGTTCATTATATTCCAAAATATAGGTAGGCAGTTAAACATATTTGGATTTTACTTCAAATTTTACAAATAAAGTGTAAAATAAATAAAATTTTTATTTATTTTTAATCTTTTCATGTACAACATTATACATTAAAAGAAAGATTTAATATAAAAAGTTGCAAAATAAATTTGAATTAAATAATATATTATTCCCTGGCTAAATAAACAGCTTTATAAAATTTTTGCAGTTATAATCTAAGATAATAATTAATTTTATTTATGTGCAGTTTGTAATTTTTGTACGGTATCAATAGGCAGCCACTGCTCTTTTAAAAGACAACCCTAAAAGTTTCTTTGAGCAAGTTGCATAAAAAGATTAGTGATTGCATGAACCTATCTTTATTTTCATGACACTTATTATTCAGAATTATTTTATGTCAATAAATGTTAATATCAAAATAAATTGTATACTTATTTCAATGCTGTCTTACAAATAAATGAAGAATGTGATTTCAAATATATTTTGTAGCTATACAAAATTTATAAATATATTTATGCAATATGTAAAAAAATCTTATTGCTATTATGCATTTAATATTATAATTTTTTTTCATATCTTACCATACTTATTATTTAGACTAGATTATAATATAACATAGAATCATCACATAAATTTGTTTATTTTATGGTTCATATGTCATTATTGTGATTTACACACATGCTCTTGCTTTTTCATAAAATTAATACTATTTTTGCATTTGAAGAATTATAAGTCTATATTTTTGACTGAAAATTCCAATTATTCATCTATTATTTGTTTGTAACATTGATATTTACAAGGATGATTGGGCAGAAATTGTGTATGGCTAATTACTCATATTTTTTCTGTCAAATCATCATTAATGACAATAAAAAAGATTTCATTAATGATGATTTGACAGAAATCATGGGAAACATGACCATTCTTCTTCTTTGGTTTTGTTTGTATAAAATATAATTATTAATTATAGAATATTTTTTTATTTACATCTCAAAGATATAAACATTTCATTTGGAAAAAAATTAACCGTCAATAATTGAATTGACAATACACAAATTTTCTACTAATTTAATCAGTTGCAAAATTTATTTTTAAAAACTAGCTTCAAAATCATGTTAAAAACTTTTATGTCATGTTAACAAGTAAGACATAGACATTTTAAGTCTCTTTGGTAATTGATCACCAGATCCACAACTTCAAACAATTGTCAGTGATCATTCAAGATTGAATATGTCTCCTTGATAATTGATTTCTAATCTATTTACAATTGCCAGCAGTCAATCAAGATTGATAGAAGGTTGAGTTCTTGTGTGCATGCCATACATCCACTCAGAATCCAAATTAGTAGTATAGACATGGAAGAAGTTTAAGAATCAAAATGAAATAATTAAATTATGTGGAAGAAATAACATAGACTTCTAAATTGGTATGTAGGGAAGTCAGTGTAAATGCTACTGGTTGATAGTGATGTCAGATGACTTCATCTAGTAGGGAGGGGTCTTTTATGAAGAGGCAAAAAGTACACTTTAGTCAGGAAGGATGAATTTGGGCAGACTGTGAATGTTCATATATAGAAGTAGTTTGTCAGTGGAAAGAAAGCACAACTACAAAAATTTTATTTATTATTACTGCAATGTTACATTTTTATTTTTTTGTATATTGTTTTTTACTAGTTAATGTGAAACATATATTGTTATTTTGTAATATTAAAAAAATAAATTCATTATGCTAAAAGGTTTTACAAAAGTCATATTCACAGCATGCTATTGTGGACCATAGTTTGAAGTTACCACCCTGATGTTGGGAAAATAATTTAATAAATATTGCCTTGTGATCTGGTCATCATTATTAAATCGATTCTTCAACATATGCTTATATATTTCTTGTTATTGGTTAGTCAAGACAATGTATAAAAGTAACAATTCATTTTTGTTGGTGAATTTAGAAAGGAAAATAAGTGAATCTTTAATTTAGGGCATTATGTCAGTGGAAATTACAGGAATGATGATTATGTATAATATAATTGAGCATTTCTATGTTTCTCAATTGTATTATAATAAATCAATCACAAAAAGTAGAATGAGTGTGCATTCAGAAGTATTTTATTTGGATTCGAAGCTTTATCAATTTAAACAATTTGGAAACTTTTTTTTTAAAGAAACTTTTATATTAAAAGTTGCGTCTAAGTGATGCTTTTACATTTAGGTTATTTTTAATTTTGGAGACCTGTATTTGACATTATTTGCTAAATTTTAGCAAGTTTACTGTGATGTATTTGAATTTTACATTCTCACTGCATTTTAAATAAAATTTTGTTGCAAAAGATACAATACTTGATAGTACTATGGTAAACAAACTATAGTTCCAGTCTTATAAATTTTTTTTCTCTGGGAGGAAATGAGGAATGTTTTAAAAGTTCTTTATCAGGTCATTAAGTTTTTCTTATCTTATTAATATAAACTTTTTTTTAAATAAAAAAAGTTGTTTTATACTCTTTTCATAATTAAGAACTGAAAGTGTTTAGTTATGGGAATAATATAATCATTTTCAATTTGTGTTATAAAAATATTTTATTTTAATACTAAATATATCCTGTTGATTCTGAAGAAAAACTAAATTTAAACAACAAAATGCCTCTTCCAATGATTAAGATATATAAAATAATATTATAAATGAAATAGTTCTAGTTATTAAAAAAAGTTGCTTGGTAAATTAATTTTTAAATTATTTATATACATCAAAAAATAGTTTTTCTCTCCTTTCTATTTATATATATAATTAGTTCTTTTCACAGTAATTTCTGTCATATTTCTTTTGCTATCAAAAATAACACTTCTAGTAAATTGTACAAAATCATGTAATATCTCTTCATATCACTTGTGATGTATGTGATATAACCTCCTATATATAACTCTGATCACTTTGTGTTATATGAATTAATTATTATGCAGTTGAAATTAATTATTAAAATAAATTCTTTGTTGAACTACTACTTAAAATTTCTTTTTGCACCTTATGAAGATTGGTAATTATTTATTTTATTTCAATATTCTCGACTGTAAAAATCATCACAGTAATTGCAGGCGAGTGAAAGATTTTTTTTCCCACAAAAAAAAATCTTTTTTATTGATCTTTTAACCAAAATATATCCCTTGTAACAAGGTAACTCCTGGTTAGTGTTTACACAGTATTGATGATTGATTTTCATTTAAATTGCATCTGACATTGTTATAATTTAGAATCAACGATTTTTTCTTGCCAGCTTCTTTTGTTAACCATATATTGTTACTGTTTCTGTAGTACATCTTCAAGCTATCCCCTGTTTAGTGCTAAATGAGTAAACATCGGTGCAGCCCTTGCTTATGACATAAAGATTGCCTGTATTGCCAGCCGCATTAGAAAACAGCATACAATAGAAAAATTTTCTTCTTGCATCATGATTAGAAAAATGTAAAACAGAAAATAAAAGTTTGATGAGGAAAGTAAGATGGAAAAAAAATAAAGGTCTTAGTCCATACTTGGTTGTTAAGCAAACTGTAAATAACCTTATTCCACCTATGCATATTTAATTAAAATAAATCGCAGTTGAAATACAAAAACATCTTCAGCTAAAAGTGGACATCTTTATAGTGACATATTATACACTATGCACAGATGAAAAATTTGCATGTATAGGGTGGTACAACAATTTTGCTAATCAAGATTGATTTTCACATCAAAAACTTATGTCTTTTTATTTTTGAAAAATATTAATCAATAATAATAAATAGGTTACAATCTCAAGCATCTAGATTATCCCAAGATAGAATTGATTTTCTCAAAATTCCAATAACCTGATGGGTCAATTTAGTATCCTCCTCGGATAACAAAAAATGAACATCAGTGAAACCATTTATTTTTGACTGGCAGCAACTTAAACCTATCAATAATAGTTCTGGATAACCAACATTTTTTCTTCACAATTCTCAAACATCATTTGGAACATAAAAATGGCCAAGATGTTTTTGACACAGTCTCAACTTCATTCAATCAATGATTTAATTAGTGGGTGCAATCCAATTGATTTTGATTTTCATTGTTCATTCCTCTTACCACTGCTACTGCACAATGAGACTACAAACTGTTGACATTTAAACATAACATCCAGAATAATACTGGGGAATCCAGACATAAAAGACACAAATGAAATAGAATCAACCACCCTTAAAAGTTACCCCTGCAGTCAATCTGGCCAGCAAAGCTAAAGAAATTAAATCTGTCCTTCAAAACTACCCCCAAACATTCCAGGCAAGATTAATGACAAAAATCACACACACACTATATATATATATACTATTTAACATGCAGTTAAAAATTTTAAAAGAAATTAAACAAAAACCTACAACTGAAAAGAATTTTCCCCAAACAATTCCTTATATCAAATTAACAAAAAAAAATTCAACTTTGTTCCTCAAATGCTTTGATCTATCAATGTGTTAAAAGATAAGTTAAACATTTTTATGAAACATCTAGGGACTACCCACAAAAAAATCTAAACTCTACAATGATTGTTTTCTTTTGACATTAGTTTACACTGTTAAATTAAGCAGGCTGAATTGTACACCAACATTTATTTAAATTACAGTATAGTCATTCCAATTTTTCTCACAAAATGAGATTAAAATAATTGCAAATTCTCCCGATCTTGATAAAATTCTTAACAAGGCTTTATGTCTACTTATAAATGTCATAGCTTATAATTAAAATTTTCAATAAGTACATTTTCTTTAGTCACTTTTTCAATAACTGGAAATATGTAAACATTTAGTAATATTATCCAAACAAGATAAGAAATCCTCCCCAATTAACTTCCTTAGTTATGTGAAGAAATATTTGAAGAACTATTTCAACCCAGAATCAATAGCCAACTACAATATATCTTTCTGAACAATTCAGCTGTCAAGAAAATCACTCAATAAATCATCTGCTTCTCTAGTATAACTCTACCAAGTTCAAATTTTTCCAAGAAATAGTTTTTGTGAAGGATAATTATGCATTTAAGCCTTCAATTATTTTACTTTAAAAATCACTGTAAATCATACAATTCAGAATATTTTTTGTTACCAGGGAAATTTTCATGTATAAATGTCTAATATAATGGTATGGAAAGCTATTGGTTATAGATTTTTATACCATTTTTTTTAAAGTTGCAAGTACCTATTCTTAGCAATGCATCTTTAAGTAAAAATTATTTAATGACATAAAGCTCTAGTAATTGAATTAATAAGAATTGATTCTAGTTTTCAAATAAAAAGTATTGCACTACGCAACAATTATTAATTGGCCATAGCTACCAACCTCCTACATTTTCGAATTTTGTGCCGCATTATCTGATAACAAAAAGGATTAAACTAATATGTCAAATACCAAATATATAACAGTCTTACCTTCAAATAACTAATAATATTTATTTTCAAACCCTGACAGTTTCAATTTTATACATCCCAAATATATGTAACACAACAAAGCTACAAAATTTTGTTAGATTATACAAAAATTAAATAAAATATTTTTTAATTATTTCGTTAAATAAATATATTATTTCTTTTAAACTTGTTTAAAAACTAATTTAGTTCAGACTTCGTTGCTCGATAAATTCATACAACTTGAAACCTATTATAAATTTAATTTTCATGATTAAAATAAAAGTTGACATTATTTCATGATGGAAAGTTAGTAGTTCTTTTCAATAAAAATTATTTAGTATAGAAAGCAGTAAACCAACATGTTAATAAATAGATATGAGATTTCCTCTTTCATGATGATTTTTACTAATTTGATTGCATTAAACCTTTTATTGTTAATATCAACAAATAATTATATATCAGACATAGCATATTGAGTGATAGTTATACATCAAGGTTTGCAATAAATTATTATATGAACTAAAGGGTTATTTTTTATCAATTTTTTTACCATAACTTTCTGCCTAGTAGTACTGTATAACCTACAAGCATAATTTTTAGTTCAAAAGAAAAAAAAAAAAACCCCTATATTTCATAGGATATTTGTGCCTGTTTTTTGACATACCATATACAGATCAAATTTGTTTTTATGCTAATGGCATAAAACATTTTTTTGTTTAAAAGTATTTTACATACCCTATTTATATCATTATGTTATAAATCTAAGATGGTGAAACGAGAAGGAAATGCATTTATGAACTGCAGTGGACATAATATATTTTTGACAATCAGTATTTTCATATTTTGCGAGAGATGAAAATTTTGATCAGTCTTACAGTTAATTTAGTCATTTGCTATAATTTTTATTTTAGGTCTGTTTCATTCATTAACATACACCAACAAATGATGTACATTGCATTTGTATACTTTATTAAAAATTTAGTTTCTTATATTCAGAAACTTTTTCAGCAAAAGTGTATTTAGAGTATAGTTTCATATATTGCTGATTTTCTTTTTATCATTTAAAAAAGTTACTGTATTATAGGCAGAGACTTATTAATCTGCATCACAAAATTCTTGTTTTTTAATCTATGGATTGTAGGCAGGAAATTACAGTAAATAAATTATCTGAAAATAATATCTTTCTTCTGAAATTGAAAATCTCTCAAATGTGAGAATAATCTCAATAAAAGAAAAATCTTCTGATATATTTTTTTTTTTTTTTTTATAATGAGAATATATTTTCAGGATTAAAAGTAAGGCAATTAATCAATTATGATAATACAAATTCTTTACAAAAATCATTGATTTGTAAGAAAAAGCCTTTTATTTTATTTAAAATTTGTGTTGCATTTTAAAATCTAATTTTTTTTAATAAACTTCAATCTTACATACAATGGTAGGATAAATTCCTCCCTTTTTATTTTTGGTAATTTACAAAAATATATGTGGCATGATTATGAATATTTCAGAACATAATTTAATTTATAATTAAATGAGATATATTTTTAATTTTCCACAAGATCAATAAAGAAATGGAATTTTTGTAATTGACATTTAGAGCTGCAGTTAATTGCAGTAATTGTTTTTTTTTTTTTTTTAAATATTTGTTTGTCTGTTTATCTTTAATTGCTTAACAGACTGTTAGATATATCATAAATGATATTGGTACACTAAGTTTTTGAAATTTAAAATCATGCTGTTTTCTTTATGGCCACATAATGACATCAATGGATGACAGGTGAGCAAGATGTTATATCAGTTGGCAGAGTGGATAAAAGCTCCTTAGATTTTTTTTTTTTTTTTGTTTTTATGAGGCAGGTGTGAATGCAAGTATTGTATGTAAAACGGATTATTTTTTTAGAATTTATTTAATTACTGTTCCGATTACTTAATATACGTACATATTACCCTATTGTGATAGCAGTAAAAGGTCAGCACAGACTATTTATGACATTAACATAATAGTGAGCCAGAGTAACATAGAAGTGAGGACTTGTATCTTAAAGCCAAGGTCGGCCAAACTAAGATGATATCAATTATATCTATTTAATGGCAAAAGCAACAATTATTTAATCATTCTAATATAATCTCACTCCTTCATTGCATATTCACAAAAAGCATAACTGCTTTAAAACCCATATACAATTAAATTTTAGACTTTTTTTTTTTTTACATTTCGTCATTGTAAGCAGCATACAAAATGCTTGGTGTAAATTGTAACTGCAATAGCCATTTTATTTGTTTGGGAAGGGGCAAAAAAAAAAAAACATTAAATTGCAAACTATACAGTTTTAAAGTTATTCAATGAAAAAATTTTATGACTAAATGGTATAAAAAAAAACCCCACACAGTTCCGGCATCTTATTTGTTTAATCAAAAGGAAGTATAGAGCATCTCATTTTACAATACATGAAGCAACAAGGGTCAGTATCATAAAGTTCAGGATGGCCAAACTAAAGTAACATTACATAAATTGTTCATTAGCAGAAACAATAATTGTTGATTTCTTGATTACTTCTTTTATATACATCATTTTCATATCATCAAATAGGTATTCAATATTACAAATTTCTTCTGCCATTTTATCTTACCCTAGTTTGAGAGTTGACATTTTAAATTGTAACTGACATTTATTTTTATTGCAATTCATTAAAACAATTGCTTGTTTGGTACATTTTAGATGCCTGAAAATTGGCATTTTTTTTTTTTTTTTTTTTTTTTTTAAGCTTACCAAGTAAAGGTGAGGCTTAAATATGATTTTACACACATAAAGTAACATAAATCATTGTAAAGAATGATTTACTACAAAAAAATGTTTATCAAATTTTAAATAAAAATGCAAATAAACATGCCATTCATTTTTATTAATAAGTATAAGAAATTTTTCTTGATAAATTTTAACAAAATTTTTACTTTGATGTGCAATTATTTTACATATCTTTAGATGAAGAGTTATAATGGTTTAGTATCAGATATGCATAGTTGAATAATAATAATAAAAAAAACCAGACAATTCAAAACAACTTAATATTTTACATATGTCAATTTACATTTAAATTTTATTGCGATACATAATTTTGTAGATAAACATTCATAAACAATAGTCACAAGCATTTTAACTATTTATAGATGCACATGCTTATTTGAATCCTAATTGCCAAATTAAAATTAACAAGACTGCATTCAAATCAAATCCTAACCAAATATGAGAAAATGAATTCTCACATTTATCATGTTACTAAATGAAATATGACACAAATGCAATTTGTCAATGTATGAAATATCACTTGCTGAATGAAGTGATTTTTTTTCAAATCAACAGTATTTTAACTTAATAAAAACGTTTTCCTCCTCTACCTCTAGAATAGAAATTTGATCCTCTTGACGGTGGAAAGTGGATGTTGGTGCTGTATTTTCCACCAGGAGGTTGATATAGTTCTCGTCCTGATTTATAATCTCTCTTCATCTTCTTTTCTTCAGAAATCATCCCCTCAGATTCACGTTTGACTGCAACATTGGCAGTTGTCACTGGTTTCCATGAAAGAGTGACAGAAGTTTTAAAGGTTGGTGGAGTACGGAAGAGATCTTTAATCAAAGTATTAATGTTGTTCATTGTGCGTAAAGCAATGGCTTTCATTTTTGTTTCTTCTGCCTTAGTCTCTTTAGATTTGTTGCTCACTAATGATTCTCGGAATGTTTTAATGCCACTCTGTACACCTCGAGCTAAAAACTGCAAACGGGCTTTTAAATCTCTAAAACGTTGTGCATTATCAGCTGCAGTAAGAAATTCTGGACAATGCTTTAGAAAATGAGAGAAAACAAATAACAAGCATTCAATATGAGTAAATTTCAGATCGGGCTCATCTGATTGACAACCGTTTTCAACATCAGCTGGCAATGGTAAGGGAATATATTCCAAAAGAACTTTATGAATAATTTCAGCACATTCTTTATTTTGTTCATCCTCAGAGAGAAATGGTGATAATTCAGCCAATAACTTAATAATATCAAGACTTAATTCAGCCCCACCTTCCAATTCTTCTATTTCCTTTAACTTTGTAATCACTAATAGACAAATGTAATTAGCAAAAGGAGTTGAACCTATATAAGCTGAAAAATATGGAAGAGCAAGGCGAACACATTGTAAGAAACCAGCTACATTGTCAGGAGACGGCAGAAATTCATCATCTAATTCAGCCTGTTCAGCAATTAAATTTACCAATGTTTGCTTGACTGATATGGTTTTTGCAATTTTTAAATTTGAAAGCAGAGGCATAAGGTTTAAAAATCATCTCCACCAATTACAGGAAAGGCCTTTCTTTACACTCTCAAGCACAAACTCTTCAACTTTGGTTGTCAATTCAGGACTAAGGAATTTGAATTTTGTGCAAAGAAACTGTATAGCACGTTTTCGAATGGCATCTTCTTCAGTTGATGAGATTTGAACAAAAATACCTTCAAGTGTTGCTTTCATATCTATGTTTAAAATAGTAATCAGAGCTGTTTGAACAGTTGCAAGTTCTCCTGAATCTTCAGACTGTAACATTTGGGTCAATATATCAGAAATTTTTGTAATGAATTTCTTCGATTCTTTGCAGAAACTAGGTAGATACTTTACTGCATGCTTACGAATGGCAACATCATCATCTTCAATTAAATCCAACTGACCATCTAGTGCAGTTTCAGTTAAATTTGGAAAGTCTTTCAAGAAACGAGGAATAAACTGGCATGCTAACATTTTTTCACTCGTATCACCCTTGGCGGCTTGAATAATTTCCAAATATAATTCTTCATGTTCTGATGGTTTATTTTTTGAATCAGCCAAGATATCATAATTTTGATATAATTTATCTACCTTATCCATTTTAACTGTATAATCAAATAACGAATATCAGGTTCAAATTTTCAACACTTATTGGGTGGAACACCAAAAACAGTTTTAAACAAGTATGGGCAAAAAATATAACATACGTTGTAAAATTAAACGTATAATTTTAAGAAAGCAAGCATTTCTGACACCAAATTACATACAAAATAAACTAATTAGGCACTCACCACAATAATAGTTTAGCTTCGTAAAAGCACAGCCGAATTAACGATTATGCCAACAGTTACAGTGATATCACTTTAACTTAAATATTAAAAAATATATATTTGTCAATATTTTCTATTTGTTTGATGCAAAAAAAAATTGATGATGAAATTTAATGCTGTAAAAGAAAAGATGAAAAGCATTTGCATGAATACAAAAACTTATTCCTTTTCTAAAATTTATTTTAGGGTGATTGAACAACTCAGAGTCCTCGCACTAGAACTATTTTATGCATCATTCGTAGGCCTCGAGTACAGACTAACATAAATATAGGGTTCACTCATACTGATTTCAATAGCATATTTATTAACACTATAGTTTTTATAGACAGGCACTTCCCTACTAACAAATTACCTCTAGTTATTAAAGTTTACTTAATTACTACTTTTTTGTATTTTATTGTTATTGTCTCAGTTTGTACTCACATATTTAAAGCTTACTATTCTTGTGATTAATAATAAAAAACTACACTATACATATCTCTATATATATGCAAACAAAATTGAGTAGAAATAAAAGGACATGTAAATTTTTTTATGTAATTTATACCAACTTTCTCGAATTTGTGATTCATGTTCATCATTTATACCTACTAGATATAAATTTTGTAACCATCTTCCTTTGACACTTTGAAAGAGTAAGAGAGAGCCAGGAGAAACGTTCAGTTGGCCTACAGACTCTTACCCTAAAGATCAAATATTTTGTGCAACATTGCATCCATGCCCAATTCCGGCAGAAAAGGGGATTCCGTTCACAATGCTCAGATTCTTGTTTTTGAATATTAACTAAATGCCTGCAGTTATTTTCTGCATGTAAAATAAAAATGCCAGTAATCAACCATCATCTTGATACAATCCATTACAATCTGGTTGCCTAATGTATGGTCCATACCTAGCTACAACTATTGACTTTAATTTAAGTGTAATTTGTGTTGTATGAAAAGTTTTGCTTCAAAATGGAAGAGTTGTTAGAAAATACGAAGTTAGAATCTGACATGTTGATTACTTTCCATAACTGTAAAAGATGAAAGGAACTTGAATCATCCTCCTATTTAATGTTATGCAAGATGATGACACTAAGCCCATATATTGTCCGAACTGATGCAAAATTATTCACTTGAAGTTTGTTTTACTTCAAGATGCTGGATCATGTGAACATCCAATCAAATCTTGAATCGAATATGCAAGCCGACTGATTTCTCAGGCTCGATGAGGTCTAAAAACACAATCCAATAATATCACACCAATACACGTCAGAAAAAGATGAATGTAGCTGCAGATCTGTTATGCCCACCCAGTCCACGAGTATCAATAAAAAAGGATGACTGATGTATGTAACATCAAATTGATTTTCCAGCCAGAAAGCAAACAAAAATTTATGAAGAACATCTGAAATATCGCGAACTAAAGAAGAAACTGATTGTTTTGAAAGCGAAGACAAATATGTGAATTATGCAAACTCGAGCAAACGAGATTACCTTATGAATTATAAGAGTTCTTTATCTTTATGCTCCTGAATCTGAAAGTGAAGAAGGTCAGATTGTAGTCCCTGAACATAAAGCAAATCCTAACAGGAACAGTATAATACTCCCAATGTTAGCCACTCTAAGCCTGACGGAACATTAAATCTAATAATCAAACGAAATTATTGGGCAGGAATGAGGAAATTTTATTATTGAGTGTTAAATACTGTCTGACAGAAATAGATATAAACCTTCAAATCAGAAGCCTACTGGATTTGTTGCAAACTCAGTACCACCCAAAGATTTGAAATTATTTCAGCAGGGATGTTAAAAGATGGACCTTCATAATTGAAGACACCGGAACAAAATGGGGATGAACTTTTTTCTTTGCCTAACTCTTAAGGCAAGAGAATATGCCAACACTTTATTGTGTGTAAAGAATTTGTTTGCAGAATACTTCAGACGAAATCATGTATAGAAATGAAGTTTTCTCTGTGTTTTTTTTTTGTATTAGTTGTCCAACAATCTCTCATTCCTGCCAGATCAATCCTGTAGAACAAAAAGAATAGAGTAATAAACACGTCTTGAAAACTCTAGTACGAAATCAATATTATCAACCTTCAATTTATTTTTGGCTGCTCGAATAAATACACAAAGTGTTAAAACAACGTACCAAAACAGCAATTTTCTAAATTTTGGGAAGAAACTACGCATTATCGCTGATGTCACCAGTGATATTCGTAGTGTAACTTCTAACGATAATTTCCTGCATCTGAAATTTCACCATATCTCCAAAGATTTGCGAAGTTTTCAATGCAAATAAGGACAATATCGGAAAACAAGACAAAAACAATATGTTGATTAACATCGCAAACCAGCTCCTGAATTCAACTCTGAGACCAAGACAACGTGACTCTCCATCCTGTCAATAATGCTACAAAAAGGAAGAAATGCTGAACTTCATCGTGATAGATTCTATGTCATATTATCACAAAGATCAACCACTTACTATGAAATTGCAAAGTTTAGATGATTTTTAGTGCATAGTGGTGTTTACTATGTCGTAAGCTTAAAAACATTTTAACTGGACTTTCTTATAAGAAGTCTAGTTAAAATGTTGAAGACATCTTGACGACAGCCTATAAGACCACTTAAAAAATGTGCTTGCCTTCATATAAAAACTGACAGCTTGAGCTCCAGCGATCTCTACTGATTACTCCCCGAGAGGTTCCAAACGTAACCAGAGGGGGTAGGATGCAAACGATCTTTTCTGACATGCTGGTACGACATTCCCTGAGGTGTTCAGAAGAAACGTTGAGTTAACCTTACAGACTTCCTTATCTAAGATGCATATTTTATAAACCTTGCTGAATTCCGACTGAACACTTTAGATAACCTTTAAGATAACAGAAGATCTTTTTTCTTTCTTAAATGTATATGTTATATATAATTAATTGTACGCGTTTGTGCTCATAAAATAAAAAGTTCTAGTACTCAAAATTTGCCTCAATTACCATCTTGGAACAATCTATTACTTCTATGTTTTAATATAACGGGAAATATATTTGTACCTCAAAAATGCAGAATATTATATATTACTCAAATTTTAAAATTGAAGAATTCAAAAAAAAAGCGTGTATGAAAATTTTAAATTTAAAAACACGAGTTTTAAAATGAAACTAGAAAAAAAGGTAGATTAAGTTTATCATAGAAAGAACTTCAAATCGTAAATAAAATCAAATTGTAGAGAGGTTTGGTTTGATTTGATTTGTCGCTCTACGATCATTTTGTGTACACACTTTACTAAGTAGACAGGGACCTACAGTTTAAAGTGGAATCCGAATCACAACAAACATCCATGGCCCCTCCGACTCGAGCCCTGTGGTACTGAGAGCCAGAGCTAGCAGAGCTTTTCACCTCGGCCATATAGGCCCCAGATTATAGAGAGCAGATGCCATTTTTACTGAAAAGGTTTTACATGCTCATTTGAAATTGTCTTGCATTTGTATATTTTAAAATAGATAGTTGCTAATAATAAAATAAATAAAAGAAATTTTTTTTTTTTCTTCCTTTATAATTTATATAAATAATCATGAAAATTATTTATTCCTACTATTTGTCAAAATTCTACAAGAATAAAATAGCTATTAGATGCGAATGATAAGAGATTTATATTTTTTAAATGAAATAAAATAACTAGTGATTAACTATATGTAAAATTTTGTTTACCTTGCAAAATGTTTATTTAAAATTCCCAAATCTGTAGTTAGTAAATATGAGGGGTGAATGTTTTAAACAGAAATTAAATTAAACAGTAAACAAAATTAAATGTTAGATAGATTGTGCTTCAGAATTCAAGATCTTTTAATGCGATTTGAAAAAAAAATTGTTTTAAAAATAGTTATTAAATAGCACTAAAATCAGTTTCCAGTATAATAAAATCAGTTGTTTATCGTGTATTCTTGAGAGAATACGCTATAAAACACGATATTGTTACTATATTATTAATATACACTGAAGTGACAAAAGTCATGGGATACCTCTTGCTGATCGTAAGTCTCTGGCCCTCCCTTTCGCCCGGCATAAAGAAGCAGACGTCGACGTGGCTGACTCAACAAGTCGTTGGAAGTCTTCTGCAGGAATATTGAGCCATGCCGTTCGATAGACGTCCATAATTGTGAAAGCGTTGATGGTGCAGGATTTTGGGCAATGAATACCAGACCTCTCTCAGGATGATGTCCCATAAAATGCTCGATGAATCTCATGTCGGGTGATCTAGGTGGCCAGATCATCGCTGGAATTGTCCAGAAATGTCTCTTCAAAAACCAATCGCGAACAGCCAGGCCCGGCGATGGCGCATTGTCAATCAAAAATCCATCGTTGTTTTGGGCACTAAGAAGTCCATGAATGGCTGCAAGTGATTCCAAGTAGCTGAACATAAACTTTCCAGTCAATGTTCGGGTCCAGTCGCACCAGAGGACCAAGTCCATGCCACAGGAAAACAGCCCATACCCATTACGGAGCCCACCCACCAGAACAGTGCCTTGCTGGGACAGTTTGGGTCCATGGTCAGTGGGGTCTGCTTCTACACTCGAACCCTACCATCAGCCTACCAACTGAATCGTGACTCATCGGACCAGGCCACGGTTTTCCATTCATTACCAACTGAAATCGTGACTCATCGTCGGAAGGCACTGAGTCGGTCTTCCGCTGGAATAGCCCAAGAAAGCCAAATTCTCCACACAGTTCTAACAGAGAAGCCCTTGTACGTCCCACATTGATTTCGCGGCTATGTTTGACGCAGGAGCGTTGCTTGTCTGTTAGAATTTACGATCTCCTTGCAGACGTCGCCGGTCTCGGTCGTGTTGGGCGCAGGCGGTCGACCACTGCGCTGTCCATGGTGGGATGTTATGCCTGAAATTTCATACTCGGCACACTCTTTGACACAGTAGATCTGGGAATGCTGAATTCCTAACGATTTCGAAACGGCATGACCATGCGTCCAGCTCCAACTAACATTCCGCGTCTAAAGTCTGTTAATTCCCTTTCGTGCGGTCATCATCAGTCCTCTTCTTCACATGAATAACTTATACAGAAATGAAAGCTCTGCGAAAGCACTGCGCATTTATACCTGTTCTACGCGATGCTACTGCCATCTGAAAATTTGCATATTGCTATCTCATGACTTTGTCACTTCCAGTGTATATACATACATATATAAAGTGTACAATATCGCATTATATGCAGACTGTAATACGATATTATTTCCTTTATTATTATTATAATTTTTGCAGTGTCATCATCGTTATTAAAATTTTACTTTTAAAATTTGTTTTAAAAATAATTCGTGCATGACATGAAACTTGCAGTAAGTAACTAATGAGGATGTAATTTATACTATTTAAGCAAATCATAAGTCTTAAATTGTAAAAAAAAAAAAAAAAAAAAGTCACTCTACTTTGTATGGCTTAGTGATTCACATTTTATAAACTTTGTTTATAATTTAAAAAAAAATCTCCTAAAGTTATTCTTTTCAGCATGTAATGTATTCAAATTGAAGCTTTTTGTTCGGTAGAAAAAAGAAAAAAAGCTTGAAGATTTAAAAATTAAAATTACAAGAAAATTTTTAAGAATTTACAATGTTCTGCTCTAATTCAGGATTCTAGAAAACAAAAAATAGAATAATGGCATTTTTTTTTTTCTTTTTTTAGTCTCAGTTAAAAAAGGAAATCATATTAAATCAAAAATTATATTTAATATAAATTAAAAGATAATTAATAGAACGTTTCCGTGTGCTTCTAGTGATTTTGGCTGCATTCAGTAATGATGGTTTCAGAGAGAACCTCCAAAACCGGATTTTTAAATTTTTTTTTTCCTCTTCTGTACTATCTTTAGTTTGATGAACGTACATTAAAAATTGAATAAAAATATATTTCTGGGGTTGGCCACCTGTTTTAGGATGTGAAAAAGCTTAAATATACTCACAATTTTTGTAAAAAAAAAAAAAAAGAATCTTAATGAAAAATTATTAAAAAAATCGAAATTTTTAAGAATGCACAGATTTTTTTGATTTCGGTAAAAACATATGTAATTTTTGCAGAAATCATACATTATTTAAGAGAATGATTGGAAAATTAAAAAAGAAAATAGTCCAAAAATTTGCTTCACTTTAATAGTAATTGTGATTAAGAATATTTATTTAGTTTATTTTTACTGAAATAAGATGATTGCAAAAAAACTGAAGAGTTAAAAATAAAAATATGATTATGAGAATCATTTGGATAATATTGTTTAATTAACATGATACAATCGTACCATACAGCTATCGATTATAAGATTAATCAAATGTATGTTTTATAACTGCAATAATTCACATCTTTAATATCTACTTGATGAAAATGAGTATATCTATGCTATTGTCCATTTTAGTGCCAGCTATTGTCCATGTTAGTGCCAGCTAGTGCCAGCTGTCCATGTTAGTGCCAGCTATTGTCCAATATCCAAAATTCGAACCGAAATTGAATTATTCTAAAAATTTGAGCATACGTTTATATGTTTTCCAACTTTTCCGTGCGAAAATTAATAATAATAATAATAATAATAATAATAATAAAAATAATAATAATAATAATATAAAAAAAATAAAAACAGGAATTTGAAAAACTGTCAGAAGTAGAATTGGAAGTTATTTATTGATTAATCTAAAAAATTTGTACATTATTTCCTCAACTTCTCCGCGCTATTGTAAGAAGAATATCAAAAAAGAAAATTTTTGCATTTCGACCTGATATAAACTCAATATATTCAACAATACATAATATTATGTATAAACATTTTTTTTGCCATTTTTAGTAAACAGAAATTGAGAAACTTTAATGTTTATGAATAGTGTAGGTAATTATGATTTTTTTTAACAATTTGATTGTATTTTCTATGAAACACGTAAAAGCTAATGTGAAGTGTGTACTGTTGTGTGTTTTTGTTGTTATGCAAAGTGGTCCTGTTTCTAATTTATACCTTTTTATTGATTTCATTGAAGGATTTATTGCCTTTTCTAGTCATAAAAACTCATTGCTTTTCCTGAAAACTTGGAAAACATTTTTTGGAATTTGATAGCACATGCTTCATTTTTAAAGTTGTCAAATAACCTTACAAAACTTAGATATATTTCCTATTTTATTGTATGTTTATCGTAACTATTATTATACTGTATATATAGTACATATTGAGGTGCAGAAATTACGTATTACGTGAAAAACTATCATAGAGATGTTATAACTAGTAATTTCTTTTGGGTTTTGGGATTTTAAGCAATTCCTTTATGGGCTTTAGATATTTCCTGGTTAACTAGTTACACCTTTGTTATTGTGCTATTGTATAGTTTTATTTCTTTAAAAAATGTTGTTTAAATATTTGTGTTCTTTTTGAACTGCCGAGTGTATTTGTAGCCGTTTTTTTTGGTGTTTGTCTAATGATTTTAAGTTTGCTGCAGTTAATGCAGACTGCGGACCTTGGAATAAATGAATACTAGCATGAAGTCGCATTCTGGTAAAGCTGCTGAACCATTATCTTAAAAGAGAATATTAACCTATCTTAAATATTTTAAAAAAATCAACCATGATTACAAAGGTATTACTTACATTGATTTGGTAGTTTTCAACAATTTTTGTTCAATTGAAGTGAATGTAAAATGTAAAATAAAATATACGATGATACAAATAAGCAAATGAGAGACGAACAGTACCTCAAAAACTTTGGGATTCTTCCCCTGGAGGTGCCTGCCAATTGGCGACCGCCAAGAAAGCCAATGGGGTCCCTTGATACCTGTTACTAGATACTTCATGTGCTTCATTCGCTTTAATTTTTTTGTACTTTTTGTATGCCTCTACTTAATTAATTACTCAAATTAATTAATGAATTAATTAGTGTTAGTTAAGTATTGAATTAATTAATATTAATCAGTAATAAATAAATTATTATTAATGAATAATTAATTAGATATTGGGGTAGCCATATTGTGTGTATCTTAGAGTAGATTCTTTCTTTACTTTACTTTTATTTTTTTATGTACATTATGATATATAATTGTATATTTATTTACTGTAAAATAATCGTTTATTTATTTACTATTAATTATCAGCTTATTCCTTTATTTTTGAATAACTTTAATAATTACTTTTAATTAATAAAATGCTTCTTAATAATAATTAGTTAGTTATTATGACAGCCATATTGTGTATTTCTTAGCCTA
>BPLR01018574.1:0-65731 GCA_021605095.1 Caerostris extrusa
AATAAATTCATTTAAAAAATTTGCATGAATTCATTACTCTTCATATTAGTAAAATACATTCCATTTTTATCTAAGCAGCGTTCAATATTTCGTATCATATTGTTTGAAACGCGATCCGTATTTTCTAATGAATAATTTTAAACGAATTTTTCGAAATCCCATACACATATGAATGAATCATTCAGATTAGCATCATTCATATTATTTAAAAAGAGAGTTCTGTAAGCTTATACATATTGTTTTGCAAAAAGTCATAGGGTGAAAGTGCAAAATTAATTAGTACAATAATTTAATTAGTACATTGTCAATTTTTTTAATAGTACAATAACACAAGGGAATTTGTTCGATTGCAAGCACAGTCTGATTACATAGCATTGTCAAAATTTAAACAAAAACACAAATCTTATGTTTATAGCACCATATTAAAGAAAGACTTTATATTTGATACATTATAACAACAATAATAATAAAACAATTGGTATTACATTCATATAAATTTCGCCAGATCCTTAACAAATTTATGATTAAATAAGAAATCTTAAGAATTTAAATAAAGTTCTATTTCAGAAGTTAAATTCAATTAGTATAAAGTTTATGAAATAATTCATTTTGTTATTATTAATTTATTTTTTACTAATTACAGTTCATTTTTTATTATAATAATTAAGTTAGATTTTTTTTTGATTTTATTGAAAACAAAACAAAGCAAACAAATGAAAAAAAAAAAAAAAAAAAAAAAAAGGAATTAAAATACTTAAGAACAAAAACATATTCTGCGCCATAATTTTTTTTCTGAAAAAAAAGAGAATTGTTTTTTTCAAATACACTGTTGCCAAAATAAAATTAACATACAGCATAACTACAAATAAAATATTAAATAATTTATAAAATTTATCAACATAATAACACTTAAATCTTAAAATCAAATTGTTAAGAATATTTAAAGCAATTATGAATATTTTAATATTTAAAGAATATTTAGAATATTTTGACAATTAAAAGAATTTTTAAGTTTTTTTTTTATTTTATTCTTTTATATCTTTTGTTTCTATACCAATATGTTACAATAAAAAATGAGAATTCCTTTACCTTTCTATTCCAATTTAATTTTCTAATTTGAATAACTAGTTTATTATCTTTATTGATTTTCCCACTAGAACAGAAGCAAATGAAAAATTCTAATTTATCACATGATCAATTTGCCTCAAAAGTAAGCTTTTTTATCAGGTGTTTGGCAACACTGTGAAAATCTAAAATAAATGGTTCCACATGTGTTAATAATTATTTACAACATTAAATTAATCATTATTGCATGCTTACATGTTTTATGAAAATAAATTAAAAAAGCAAATATGTTCTTCATTAAAATGCTTTTATACAATAATAACAATGCCTATTAAAATATCGTTTTGCTTATGATTTAGGAACAATAAAACGAATTTAAATATTGTTTGCAATGAAAACGGAAGTAAAAATTAATTTATATTAGGATATTACGAATACTTAAAAATATCAGAACTAAAAATAACTATACACATATGTTCATCCAAATATTTTCTACAAAAAATACCAGAATTTATTCTTACATCTTATTTACTATACTTATTTATTTTATTTGCTATATCTTATGCTTTCATGTCTTCTTATACATTTATTTACATATATATGTGTGTGTTTATATAATCATATTAGAAATATGATTATATAAACATGATTATATATGATCATATCAACACATAAATGTAATAAAAGTATAACTTCTGACATAGTTAACAAATCCCTATCAGAAAAGCTGTACTTTTGACTAGTCTAACAGACATTTTTACAAACTTTTTTGTTACTGATACTAGAAATATTTACATTATTTAGATGATATATATGCTCACACTAAACACATTTTCACTAAACAGCAGAATCATGTATAATTTTTCGTATATACATCATAATTATTTACATTAATTTTCTTTCTCGTATCTACAAATATTTCACACTTTTAAATAGTTTTTTCAATTAAATATCAAATAATTGTTATTTTTTTTATCTTCATCAGCAAATAAAAAAAGGAAAAATTAATAAGAAAAGAAAAAAAAGTTATAAAACTGAACTTAATTACGAATAGTAGAATAGTTATGAATTCAAATCAACTGAATTTCAAGTGGACTAGTACAATAATTTTAAGCATAAAATGATAGGACGATAGAATAAATAATTATTAACACACAATAGCATTTTTAAAAGTTGGATAATAGTATAATTATTAATAACACAAAACAACTGGAGATAGAAACTAAAACTTGAAACCTTGAATTTTTCTGTGTATAAAATATACATTTTATATTATCCTAAAATGAATTTTTACAAAATTATTCATATGAATTATTTTATCATCAAAAGCAACTTGAATATATTTTTTTTTAAATTGCTATATTTTTGCAACTAAAATGGCTAAAAGAATTTATTATGCAGCATAGGGCAGAGACCTTCATATTTTTTTTTAGATATTGTACCCTCATAAGACGAAAATAATTAAAAGTTGTACCTCGTATGTAGAATATGTGTGTGTGTATCTGGTACCACAGGCTTCAGTTCAAATCCTGGCGGTGGCATGGATGTTTGTAAGTAGTTTGGAATCCATGTTAAACTGTAGGTCCCTGTCTAATTAGCTTAAATTGTGCACAAAATGACTGTAGAGCGACAAACTAAACCAAATCTGTTGCTAATGCAATTCGAAGATCTGGTTCAAATATACGTGAGCTTACGTCTTTGGCAAATCCAGAGTATCACTTTGGTGTAACTCACTGATCTACAGTACATATGACATTTGTAGGCAAAGAATTTATGCAATATTACTGGGGCCTGATGGCCGAGGTGGCTAGCGCTCTGATGCTCGGTACCACAGATTTCTGATTCGAATCCCGATGGTGCCATGGATGTTTGTAGAGCTTCGGAATCCACTTTAAGCCGTAGGTGCCGGTCTCATATGACTGTAGAGAGTCACAGAGCCTAATAAGACTTCTCACCCACATCATTCCCGAACTGTAAAGGGGGCAACTCAGCTCTAGGCACAGTGATGTGGTGTGGCGTAGTAATACAATGTTACTACACTAATTTTGTAGAAAAGTTACGTATAAGTTTTAATATCACTATTTTAGGAAAAATGCTTTTAAATTAAAAATGCTTCTTTTTTTCCTTCTAATGCAGCTGGCAAATGAACCGTGATCTTTCGCCATAAGGGCTGCACCGATGTTACTCACTTTGCATTACCCAGGAGGCGCGTGTAACAATGCCCCCGCACGGCGCTCTACGATCCTATTAGGACCGGGACCTCCGGCTTAAAGTGGATTCGAACCACTACAACACCCATGGACAAAGCCGGGATTTGAACCCGATACCTTTAGTACCGAACGCCAGCGCGCTAGCCATTCCCATTCGGCCATCAGGCCCCCAAATTAAAAATGTTATAATATAAAATAGTCTTGATTCATGGGAATATTTTTTTCCTTAATTTGTTTTTAATTAGTATCATATATTTAATTATATTATAGCTGATTTATCCCCAATTTTGATATGTTGTTTAAAATTTTTTACTTCTTCTGTTTGAAAAAAATATATATATATTTTAGAAATAGCTTTTTATCGAGTTTATTTTGTAGTGCTGATCAGATGTCGCATTGCTATATAGAAATTTTTAATAAAATTTCTTTTGTTAAATTGTTTCTTTCATATAAATGTGCAATACGATTACATATTTCAAATCATTAATTAGAGCTTCATTTGTTTTTATACTCGGAGCCAAATCACACTATGGTTTTAATTTTTTGGATTTATTGACAACAAATCAAGTACATTAAAATAATTTGAAATGTAAATTGCCAGATTTGACTTCAGTCAAAATATTATTAAAAAATAGATTAAATTAGATAAAATTGCATTTCTCTTGTCAATAATAAATAAATGCATTAACGAAACACCACAACAGATCTATATAAATAAGTACATTTCCTTTCAGTTTTTTTAGATGTCAGTTTTTTTAACTCTTATTAGTAGAGTGGTTGTAGAGTCCGTGTTCTTTCAGTTGCTGTATCAAGGGATCGTTAAAAGAGCTGTTCTTCTTCATCTTGGCTCTTCTGTTCTGGAACCAGATCTTTATCTGCAGCTCGTTCAGGTGTAGTTCTTTGGCAAGTTTCTGCCTTCGGTTCTCATCCAGGTATTGATTGGCGAGGAATTCTGCTCGAAGTTTCTGTAGTTGGGAGTGGGAGAAAGAAGTTCTGGAACGTTTTTCTTCTGCAGTGGTTTGGCCCTTTCTGGATTGGCGGCGGCTTCTTGGACCTGCCAGAAAAAAAAAAAAAAATTACTTACATCAGAATGCCTTTATTTGAAATATTAAGTGTGAGCTATAAAAACACTGTTATAAGCACTCTCCCTCTCTGTACATACATACATACATTTTCCTAATGCAGCTGGCAAATACTCAGACAGTTGTCTTTTATGCCATGCAATGGCTGCACCGACATTACTCATTTAGCACTACACAGGGGCGCGTGTAGCTTGACGATGATCTGCGTACACAGAGTAACAGCCTGCAACACTTTTTACTCTATTACGATTGGAAAAATTCGCTATAACACAGCATTTAATACGTTAAGTTGAGTTTTGCAATTAATGTTTATGGAATGATAGTTGTCCTTAAATTGAATTGAATCGAAGAGGTATATGGGGATGCGAAGCAACAAGGACTATAATACCCTAATTACTATATAGGAACAGTTCATTTTCCTATTTAATACGTCACTCTCCACAACGTTCTATGATCATGTTAGATCGGAACCTACGGTTTAAAGTGGATTTCGAACCACTACAAACATCCATGGCATCGCCAGTGGCTCGAACCCGAAACCTGTGGTACCGAACGCCAGAGGATTAGCCGCTCGGCCATAAGACTCCTGTGTGTGTGTGTGTAAGTAAGTAAGGTGCTTAATGACCCAGTGTCTGGCGCTCGGTACCCCAGGATACAGGTTCGGTCACCGGAGGTGCATGAATGTTTGTAGTGATTCGGAATCCATTTTGAACCGTAGTTCCCTGTCTAATATGATCGTAGAGCGTTACGGAAGCTGTGCTACTCGTGTCCATAGCATATCTTCAAGCCGCACGTGCCCCTGGGTAGTGCTAAATTAGTAACAACGGTGCAGGCCTTGCTTATGAAATAAAGATTAACTGTCTCTGTGTAGTCAGCTGCATTAGAACGGCACACACACACACGTATATATATATATATATATATATATATATATATATATATATATATATATACGCATCTGCCAGAAGAAAAATAATTAGCACAATAATTTGACATGCGGTAGAACAAAACAAGCAATTGGTGATACTTTTATCTCCCTTGAAGCCTCTGCAAGAAAAATGTCTTACTATTAATAAATAGAAAACGAAATTTTGGTTGCAACACAGTGAAGATATGATCAATCTCCTTTAAAAATTAATAATTTTTATCTTTGAGTGTGGGGCAAAATGATCTACAAACACGACCTTCAGTCTGGCTCGCAGTGTGAGATTCTTAGAGTTCTACAGGGAACGCAGGTGGTTTGTAACATTATCATTGGTAGCTACTTCTTTTCTGTGGTCACGATTATCTCCGCAAGCAACTTCACAGAACTAAACTGGCTCCTGACCCTCTGTCTCTTGTGTGATAACCAGGAAGACATGGTTATGTCTCACTTTGCTTCCTGTTTTGCACTGCCTCCTGTTTCTTTCTAAAAGTGTTATTGGATTGCCAGACTTAATTTGATGGATTAACTGATGTCATTTGTTTCTATCTTGTTCTTTGTATTTTTTTTTTATGATATCTGTTGTGCTTTTAACTTGACATTGGAGGAAAAAAAAAAAAACAAATACCTATAATTTATAGTGTTCAAAAATTTAAATACCTTGGAACTATTATTATTAATTAACTTGGTCGTATTATTGAGCCATGTCCCAACATGGACTGTAGTGCCGGAGTTTGGTTTGACTCTCTACTACCATTTTTTTTACACACTTCGTGCTAATTAGGCTGGTTACTTACAGTTTAACGTGAATTCCGAATTACTAACAAACATCCATGCCACCGCCAGGATACGAATCTGAAGCCTATGGTACGAAAGGTCAGAGCGCTAGCCAATCGGCCCTCAGGCTGGAGAGTTAGATAATTAGTTATATTAAGTATCATGGAGAAAAAAATAAAGACATAAATGTCAGTTTTCTGCAGGGCTTTTCTTAAAATAAACCACAAAATTTGGTCCAATCGCAGTTTTTAAATTTTTTTTTATGAGGATACTATTTAAATAAATATTATGAACAGAAGACAAAAAGCCAAGAAAAATTAGCAATGCAATAAATGAATAAAAAGAAATACTTATTAAGAAAAGCATACTAGACTAAAAGATATAAAATGCGAAAAATCCTTGAAATCCTAAATATACCTTGACAACAAAAATTCAAGTTTTTAAAATTTGGATACGACCCCCAGTGTCAGTGCGTATCGTATTTAATTAATTACGCCCGACTGAGGGCTAACTATCTGCGATATGCTCAAATGGGAGCGATTTTGATACCACCAATGACTCCGAATTGTGGGGAGGAGAAAAAAGAAGAGGAGCAAAATAATAACCGAAACCGTACAGTCTCGTTTTAGTGTCGTTTGAGGAAGAAAATCCTGAAATACGAGGTCCCCGTCCACAGCAGTTCGCGCCATTCTCAGACAGGTGGATGTATTTCGCTTTTGGATGAATTTTATTTTATTTTTTTGCCTGTTTAGTTTTTCATTTTGACGCTCGTGTGGTCCTCCGGCAAGGTTGCCGGAATTGGCGGAATAGCTCATCTATTGGCGAATTTTTGAGGTTAGCTTTGATTTAAAAAAACTTCGGGAGAAGATTATATGATAGATCCACTCTGAAATATGAGGTTTTATTTTATTATAATAACATTTGGATACTGGACGAAATTTGTAGAAGTATGAATTCTAATACTGAGTGTTAGAATATTTAACATTCTGAATCATTTCCGCTAAATCAAAAACAAAAGCAAATATGACATTCTGAAAGAATTGCCATTTTGGAATAAAATTCAGAAAAATTATTCCACTAAAACTGTTGATATTTCAAAATAAATTTTACGTAAATTGGACATTGATGTTTAAAAAAATGACTAATTAATTTTACAGAGTTAATTCTTAAGCTGTGCTTAATAACAATCTTTCAATTTAATAAAACCTCTTTAAAATTTTAAAAAACATTTCTTGGCAACAATGATTTAAAAGTTCTAGGAACCGTTTATTGGCAACACTGATTCCTAAATATTTTAAAAATCTTTTCTTGGCAATGATTTCTAAAGTCATGTTTTTAAAAACCATTACTTGGCAATAATGATTTTTAAAGACTAAAAATTGACGTTTTAAAAACCATTTCTTGGCAACAATAATTTCTAAAGACATGTTTTAAAAATGATTTCTTGGCAACAATGATTTCTAAAGACATGTTTTGAAAACCATATATTGGCAACAATGATTCCTAAAGACATGATTCAACTAGTCAACATCTTCAATGGATATTAGCAAGTGGTCGAAATTTCTCTTTTGTTTTCTGATGTGATGGAGTGAAGTTGTTTTGGTTTTGTTTGGATGGTTTGTTTTTACTGACAGATGTTTAATTTGTTTGAATTCTAAAATTTGTATTCACTTTTTTTACATTATAATGTTCAAAAATTGACAAATGAAAGTTATAAATGACGAAGATATTTTAAGATTGTAAACTACTCGAAATATCCAGAACAGAAATAGAGAAAAGAATGCAGAAACAAACTCTCAGCCTGATACTTATTTTATCTCTCAAACAATCTTATATAACACGGAGAAATCTAGCGGTCAGGCTATATCAGACAAGAAGAGGAAGAATTCACGTCAAGGATGCAGAATGGAAATTTTTCAAACTTTTTTCTGAATTTCTACGCAACAATGATTTCTAAAGACAAAAAATTGATGTTTTAAAAACCATTTTTTGACAACAGTGATTTCTAAAGACGTGTTTTAAAAAAATATATCTTGGCAACAATGATTATTAAAGACATGATTCAACAACTTCAATGGATATTAGCAAGTGGTCGAAATTTCATTTTCCTTTTTCTGATGTGACAAAGTGAAGGGGTTTTGGTTTTTGTTTTACTAACAGATGTTTAATTTGTTTGAATTCTAAAATTTTCATATACCTTTTTTTTTTTGTACTTTATAATGCGCAAAAATTGAGAAAGGAAAATTATAATTAACAAAAGTATTCTAAGATTGTAAACTACTCTAATTTCATGAAGAGAAATAGAAAATCTAAGACAAAAACAAACTCTCAGCTTGATACTTTATCTGTATTTTATCTCAGCTTGATACTTACTTTCAAAAACCATTCCTTGGCAACAATGATTTCTAAAGACGTGTTTTGTAAATCATTTCTTGACAACAATGACAAACCACCTATATAACATGGAGAAATCTAATACCATTTACGATAAGAAGAAAAAAAGGGTTCTCGTCAAGGATATAGAAAGGACATTTTTCAAATGTCAGTGGATTGACGCCAGCATTTAGGGGGAAAAGCAAAAACGATTGTTTACTTTTCATTCATACCACTGACTGGGTTAAAGTGTAGGTTCTCATTTCTTTTGTTTGTTCATGTACTTTCCAAATGCTAAGATTCTCCTGTTACTAAAACAGTGGGGGAAAGAGAAAATTATTATTCTTTCTCAGAATAATATTTAAAACACTTGAAGTGAAATCAGTATATAAGAAACATTAAAAATAAAAACATGATGTAGAAATAATACATGCGTCTTTTTTTCTCGATTCATTAAAAAAATACAAAATATTTAATAATCTTATTATTAAAAACTTGTCAAAGCGATTGCCGCAATTGCTTATTTTGCATGAAATTGTTATATGATGGAAAACAGACTGCTATTTTCATTGTCAATCACAGATACAACTAATTTATACTATAATTTATTGCTTACATTCACAGTGAAAACAAAAACAGATTCCCTGAATCCTGTCTGACAATATATATATATATAGGTTCTTCAGATCTTTTTCCATGTCATCAATCCATTTTTTTAATTTTTGGCGACCGTGGCACATCTGTCCTTGAAAATCTTCTTTGATATATATATATATATCAAGAAAGATTTTTTAAATATGTACTATACTTCTTTTATTCAATTTTCCCCTTTATTTTTTCAATACATATACTTAGGATTTCCAATATATATATAATTCTTCTTTGATATATATTTGTATGTATATATACATATCAAAGAAGATTTTCAAGAAGTACCAGAGGGCAAAAAAAAAAAAAAAAAAAAGATTGAGGAAGTGGAAAAGGATATGAAAAACCTTAAGATCACAAACTGGAAAACTAAAGCCCCTGACAGACGACTTTAGAGTCGTATTAGGGGGTATAGGGAGGGGGACCTGGTTCATTTTAAACTATAATGCCGGAAAGTTATATATATATTTGGGTACATGATTAAAAATTCAAAGTAAATACCTCTCAGATGACTATAAGGGGTATCTGCATTACCCTTATGCTGTCGTATTAAAGAAAACATGTAAAATTTCAACAAGCTAATCTGTTCCATAAACTGTCGAGAATTCATTTAATCCCTTTCAAAGTATTAATTTTAGATTTTTAGGCCACTCATTTTTTGGAACCGAACCAGTGGCTTCTTGCGGATTAGCAAGTCGGAATTATCAATGAACTACGAGATGATTTGTATTTCGGAATATATTATACGAGATGATATATATATATATATATATATATATACATTAATGTGAAATTCAAAGGTTTAAATAGCATGCCAAAAATGTCAGAGATATTTAAAATTAAAAGTGTCGAATCTTTTAAAATATTCAATATAAATCATTATGTTCCCTTTCTTTTTAAATATCAAAAATTAATTTAAAAAAAAAGGACTGAAAATGATTAATATGTAAATATTTCGGAAGAAAGGCAAGTGTAAACACATGTTACAACTTTTGAAAAACTTCTTTTTATTTGGTTTGAATTGATTTGATTTGACTTGTAACTTTGAGATTTATTCTTGATGAAGATGCTTTATTCTCAGTTGATGCAAATGCTGTTCAGATAAAAAAAAAAATATATATATATAAAAAAATTTGAACATTTATAATCGAACTGGTATAAAACTCGAAATTCATGAATATGATGATCTGTCAAATATGACTGACCCTATGTTGGCCCACAAATACAATATTATAAAAGAAATGAATCGTTGCACATACTTTCCGCCAGTTGAAAGAAAGATGTAAGATGAATAAATATGAAAAAAGAAAGAAATGGATAAAACTGTTGGTCGTGTAGACCACAGTATTTTCAACATTGAGCAATGGCAAGAAGAAAAATTATAAACAACTACAATTATAAATAAAAGTAAATAATTATAAATAAAAAAATCCCCAAAAAATAAACGTGGTGTACCCCGTAGCTTATGAGATCTTTCGCAGAAATAAAAATATCGTTGCCGTCTTATAATATGCATCCTCTGACGCATCCAATATCCAAGTGTAAGAAAGAGTTTTGTATCTTAAAGCACTTTTAGCGTGTTACTTGGCTCTACATATTTTGTGCATTGAAACAAAAATGCGTCCAACAACTTCCGATGTTTTTGCAAAATGGTCAAAAGGTGTTGATGTTTTTGGGGCGAAATCTTTAGCAGGAAGAAGTCTATGAGAAGGTTTAAGACTATTTCAATTAATCAAACATTGGGTGGCAAATTCTTGTTCAAGAATTTATTCATTTAAATAATCTTAAACCTTCTCATAGACTTCTTCCTACTAAAGATTTCGCCCAAAACATCCATTTTTTGTTTATTTTGCAAAACATCGGAATGCATTTTGTTTCAATGCACAAAATATGTGGAGCCAAGAAGCAGACTACAAAGTGCATTTGGATACAAAGATCTATCTTACTCTTGGATATTTGATATGTTAGAGAACGCACATTATAAGACAACAACGATACTTCAATTTCTACGAAAAAGTCTCGTAAGCTACAAGATACCCACGTTTTCTTTTTGGGGATTTCAAAAAATAAAATAAAATATATAATGTATAGTATTCAAAATATATAGTAATATATATACATATATATATATATAGTATTCAAGATAAAATAAATGTAAAATATGTCGTCACGATAAAAATACAAATGAATTGAAAGATTATGTAATTTTTTAAAAATTTTATTTTCAATTATATATTTTTAACACATATCAAGATATATATATATATATATATTATATATTAAGATGTTATTTTATTTTCATATATTTTCGGAAAAGACATTGCTAGTGTGGTTTTCTAAATCTCCTTTTTACCATTATTTTTCAAAGTGATATATAAGCATTCTAAAATATTTTCAAAAATTCGCTAAAAGTCATTGGAAAGTATTTTTATTTTATTTTCATTTATTATTATTTTACTAAACGTAACTTGAGAAGGTTTTAAGCTGACCTATACTATACTTAAAAAAGATAATGATGGTAATTTATCATTAATTTTCTTGTACCAAATTTTCTAGTCTATATGGTTAAGAATCCTCCCAATCCTGACATGTTAAAGATTGATTGCACTAATTTTACAAGAAACCATTTTTTTTACCCTCTTTTTCAACATTTCATTACGCCTATAAACAAAAAAAAATAATAATAAATGAAAATGACTACGCATTCCACATAACACATTTTACTGGCAGTTACACCTCTTAAATCGTCTTAAGATATATAGTGAACCATATCATCACCCCCTCATTTCTTTTTTTTTTTTCTTTCTCTACCCCCTACCCCCCATCCCCCTTTTTTTTTTTTTTTTTTTCTTTCCAAGTCTACTAAGAGATAACAGTCCAAAAAAGGGACTTTTTCTAAAAGGAAAAAGAAAAAGTTAAACCCCGTGCTCGTTTATGATCAAAGAAATGAGTTCTGTAAAGATAGGGATTTGGTTGCTCTTTTAAGTGGTTCGTTTTCATTAATGATGAGAGATGTATTTTTGTTGTAGAAAAAAAAAAAATTTTCCTTTCCAAATTGAGGGACGTTGTTTGGGTCTGCTTATATATAGTTTTTTATGTTTCATGCTCAGAATATGTATGTTTAATATTTTTTTTTTTCAAAGGGTGGGTTTAATTCTATTTTATTTATTGGGATAGAATTTCTATTTGTAGAAGTTATAGATTTACCATCCATATCTTCTACGAACCCCCAGTTTTAGAGCAATAATTTTTTTTCGAATTTTAAATGCAGTATTTGAGTTAGAAAAGGACATTTGCTCAACAAATATTCAAAAATATGATTGGAAAAGAGGTTTAAAAAGAATTCTCGTTCAAAAATTGAATGCTTTTGCTTCTTCTTTTATCTTAATCCAATGCTGCAATTTCTTCATCCATTGATACCATGGAGATTGGTTTGTCGCTCTAGGTCATTTTGTGTTCATATTGGGATAATTAGACTGGGACCTACTGTTAAACATAGATTCCGAACCACTAACAAACGTCCCTGCCACCGCCAGATTCGAATCTGAAGGCCACATTGATAGAAAATTGGCTATCAAACCACAATGATACAATTGAAGAATGCTACTAATAGTTTTTTTATACCTTCGATTTCGATTTAGGAAATATTCCCAAACAAAACATTTAAAATTCTACTTGTTGGGAAAAAAAAAATATATCTTACGAATGGCCAGTTATAGAGCACTAAATTTCGAATCTTGAATTTATTATTCGAGTTAGAAATTTTAAATAGGGCATTTGCTCAACAAATGTAATTGGAAAAGAGGTTTAAAAAGAATTCTCATTCGATAAAGTGGGTTTTTTTTAATCCAGTAATCCAATTTCTTAATCCAATGATAAATGAAAATATGTTACTAATAATAAAGATACAATTAATACGCAGTTTTCCACACTTTCGATTTGGATTTAATATTTCCAAAGATATATCATTTAAAAGGACATAAAGCTATTTCACTTAGCTCAAAACACACTAAAAGACATTATCACTATGCAATATTTTGTATCTAAAAATATTATCATTGTTTCACGTAGTAGCATTTCTATTTGTAGAAGATACAGATTCACTATCTATATCTCCTATGAACCACCAGTTTTAGTGCAATAAATTTTGAGTCTCGAATTTATTATTTGAGTTAGCAATTTTAAATAGGACATTTTCTCAAAAATATTCAAATATATAATTGGAAAAGATGTTTAAAAAGAATTCTCGTTCGATATCTAAGTGGGGTTTTGTTGTTGCTGTTTTTTTTCCTTAATTCTCTATACAATGGAAGCATGATACTAATAGTTTTTCTATACTTTCGCTTTGGATTTAGGTAATATTTTCAAAGAATAATTTTTTTATAGCTTCGCACTAATAAAAAGTAAGACCAATTTAAAATTTTATAAAGTTATATCTCTCAGCTCAAAACACACCAAAAAATATTATAACTATGCAACTATTTTGTATCTAAAAATATTTGTATTGCTCATGAAACAGCATTTCTAATTGTAGAATATATAGATTTACCGTCTATATCTCCTACGAAACACCAGTTTTAGAGACATAAATTTCGAATCTTGAATTTATTAATATAGAAATTTAATAATTTTTTATTATTGAAATTTTAAATAGGACATTTGCTCAACAAATATACAAATATATAATTGGAAAAAAAATTTAAAAAAAATTCTCGTTCTATAACTGAGTTTTTTTTTTTTTTTTTTTTTTTCCTTAATCCTCTATATAAAGGAAACGTGCTACTAATAGTCTTTCTATGCTTTCGATTTGGATGTAGGTAATATTTCCAAAGAAATCATTTAAAAAGTAAAAAAGTTATTTCATTCAATTCAAAAACACACTAAAGACATTATCGCTAGACTATATTTTTGTATCTAAAAATATTATCTTGTTTCATGTAGCAGCATTAAATGAATAAATAATAATGTTATCGAAATGAGAAGCAAATTTGAAAAAAGATTCTTTTTTTTTTTTTTTAAACAATAAATTAAATGAAAAAAACTAAAGATTTATGTTAAACTGAAATTATATGTTATTACATGGCCATATGTAATATCTTTAGTAAATATAACTGAAATTGTCTGATAATTTAAATTATCAAACAATAGTAATAGGACATCTGTACTCCGCCCCCCCCTTTTTTTTTTTAATTGAATTAAAAGGAAATGGCTGCCACTTTAGATATTTTATTTTACTTACACACCAACAAAGTAAATTATTATTAACAATCTATATCCATTAAATGTCAAGTTTGTAGTAGCTCTAGATTTGCAATATTAAAAATATTAAAGTAGTTTAAACTTTCTATTGTTAAATCTTTTTTTTTTTTTAACTTGGCGTGACTAAAACTTTTGTGCTGCGAAATTTAACTTTAAATATGATATAATTGAATAAAAACTATTCCTTTTTCCTATGACATTTTGTATTAGTGTAAAATCGGTGAAATATGTTTAGGTATGCATGTTTGAATCTGTTTTTAAATAATTATTGTTAAGAAATTTTACATTTTTAAATAGATTCACTGTTGGTGAAATTTGGAATCTAAAAATAGCTTTATTTTGCTGGAAATAGTTTTATATTACATTATTGGAAAAAAAAATATTTATGGTTGCCATGGGCAACAACAACAAAAATTATGACCCATGCAAAACATTTCATTTTTTCAGTATGATTATTTGAAATAATTAAGCCTTCGTAGTAGGAAGAGAATTTCAAAGATAAAAATAAAAATAAATAATACTAACAATAAAGTGATTAAAAATTTAAATAGTTTTAGATATGTAATGCGTAATAGTAAAAATAAAATTCAATAATTCAATAAATAAAAATTTAAAAATCACTACTTTTTTTCCCACTCTTATCTTAAATTCTTCAAACGAAATTTCATGCATCGAAAGGCATGAGTGGCTAAATTTTTTTATTTCACAATATTATTTTTATTTTTGGCGAGAAAATTACTATCATAAAAAGGAAAAACAGGAATTTTAAATTTAGAAATTTTGTGGTACTTTTCTTTTTACATTTTGAATGTAATTAAAATGTAAATTATGTTATGATAAATGCTCCAATATATAATTCACAAGATTTTATTATTTTTTTAGATTTAAAAAAAAAAGTTAACAGAAAGAAAATCTTTATGGTTGTCAATAATATCCCAATCAACATGAATAGTTTTGATGAACAACTATAGATATAGATATATATAAATCTTTATAAAGTAAAACACATTCAACAATTAAAGCAATAGTGAAAAAAATTTATTATTATTATTTTTTTTAATTTTTAAATAAGAACGAAACAATTTCTTGGGAAATCAAAACTTAAGAATTACCAAACCGAAGACCAAACGATAAATAATCATTGCCATCGCCGAACCAAAATAAATAAATAAAATAAATAAGAACGAAACAATTGTTTGAGAAATCAAAATTTAAAAATTTCTTTTATAAATAGGCAAATTTTACTGCTTTTTATATAATTTTAAATTGTTTTGTCTTATTAATTTTGAAAAATATATTTTTCCTTTTGTACTTCGACTACAGCAATTACCAAACCGAAGACCAAACGATAAATAACCATCGCCATCGACGAACCAAAATAAATAAATAAAAGTATACTTTCGTTTTATACTTCGTGTTTTCTAACATCCTACTTGTATGCAAAACCACATAAAAAATATTTGATAGAAATTGATCAACAAATGAAACTATTGTTCTAATTCGAAATATTTTTATGATACATTGTTTTCTTTAAAAAAAATTAGAATACTTCGCAGAATTTCAAAATGAACTGTGTCGCATTATGACAAGAATTAACAAAATAATTTCGACAAATCTCAATTTGTATTGCTAAAATTATTTATAATTAATTATAAAATTGCAATTCTGCTTTCATTTATACCTCTTCGGTTAGTTTTTCTCTTTTAAAATTTCTCTAAAAATATGGCCATTTCTCTTTTAAAAAAATTCTAAAATTTTTCCCTTTTTACCAAAAATTGAATAAAAAAATAAAATTTTTCCTTTTTACCAAAAATACGGGGGGGGGAGGGGAATGAATAATCATAAGAAAATACAAAAATTGAAGATTTTTCATAATCAAAATCTAAAATTTATTGATAAAAATAAATAAATATAATGAATGAAAATTTAAAAAAACATAAACACTAATCATGAATTAAAATTTCATTTTAATGATTTTGTATTCATACATCAATAGAATCACAAGATAGAAACAAAATTATAGTGACAAAACAATAGTGACAAAATTTTGATCAGTAAAGCTCAAATAATAGCACAAAATTGTAAAGGAAAAGAATAATACTACCTTCGGGTTTACTTATTTCAAAATTAAAATTATTATTTTTTAATTTAAATCATCCGTGACCAAAAACAATGACTTATGAGAAAGAGCAATTATATTTCAAGATCAAGAACCATCTCAAACTTTCACATTGAAAAGAAAAGAAATCCAACTACAACAAACAAATAATTTTCTCTTATCGGAACTCGATTACTATAATTTATTACCAACATTTCTATCAATACAATTACCAAACCGAAGACCGAACGATAAATAATTATTGCCATCAACGAACCAAAATATATAAATAAAATAAATAAGAACGAAATCATTGTAACCATTGCTTAATTTCTCAAACCATTGTTTGAGAAATTAAACTTTAAGAATTTCTTATATAAATAGGCAAATTTTATTGCTTTTTAAATTGTTTTTGCTTTACGAATTTTGAAAAAGTATACTTTTCATTTTGTTCAAATACAGCAACAAAAATAATTTTGAACAAATCTGATTTTTATTTTTCAAATTATTTATAATTAATTATAAAAATAAAAATTTTTATAATTAACAATTCTGTATTAATTCAACCCTCTTAGGTTAGTTTTTACTTTCAAAATTCTCCCCTGCTCTAAAATACGCCATTTTTCTTTAAGAAAATTCTTAAGTTTTCCTCTTTTACCTTCCTGAGAAAATATATATATATAAGAAAATAAAGAAATTATTAATTATGTTAAAGATTTTCCATAATCAAAACGTACTATAATAAACAAAATTTATAAGCCAAATTTTAAAAACAATAGGATATTAATAACCAATTTATTGATAAAAATAAATAAATAAATATGATGGATCAAAATTAAGAAAACATGAGCACTAACCATAAATTAAGATTTCCTTTTAATGATTCTGTACTCATAAATTAATAGAATCGCAAGGTGGTTTCTATAGTGGCAAAATTTTGATCGTTAAAGCTCAAATAATAATATTATTCTTTTTCTTTACAATTTTGTGCTAACTTCGGGTTCACGTCAAAATTAAAATTATTGTTTTTTTAATTTGTCATCCGTGACCAAAAACAATGACTTATGAGAAAGAGCAATTTAAATTTTGCCAGTTGAATCAATCAAACTTTCACATTGAAAAAGAAAAGGAAATACAACTACAACAAACAAATCATTTTCTCTTATCGAAACTCGATTACTATAATTTATTACCAACACTTCCATCAATACAGCTATTACCAAACCGAAGACCAAACGATAAATAACCATTGCCTTCAACGAACCAAAATAAATAAGAACGAAACAATTGTTTGAGAAATCAAAATTTAAGAATTTCCTTTATAAATAAGCAAATTTTATTGCTTTTTATATAATTTGAAATTGTTTTGGTTTACGAATTTGAAAATGTATGCTTAAAATAAGCCAAATTAAAATAAATAAATAAATAAAAAAAATTTGACGGGAGATTAATAAGAAATTTATTCATAAAAATAAATAAATAAATATAATGGATGAAAATTTTTAAAAAACGGAAAACTAACCACGAATTAAAATTTTCTTTTAATGATTCTGTACTCATAAATTAACAGAATCACAATATGATTTCTATAGTGACAAAATTTGATTCGTATATCTCCAATAACAGCACAAAATTGTAAAGGAAAAAGAATAATACTAACTTCGGGTTCCCGTATTTCAAATTTAAAATTATTCTTTTTTAATTTAAGACATCGGCGACCAAAAACAATGACTTATGAGAAAGAGTAATTTAAATTTTGCTAGTCGAACCATATCAAACTTTCACATTGGAAAAAGAAAAGGAAATACAACTACAACAAACAAATAATTTTCTCTTATCGAAACTCGATTACTATAATTTATTACCAACACTTCCATCAATACAGCAATTACCAAACCGAAGTCCAAACGATAAATAATCATTGCCACCGTCGAAACCAAAAAGAAGAAGAAAAAAAAAAAAAAAGTAGTATGTTTTCCAATGAAGCGAGATTGGCGTCGATCTCTCTTGAAGATGACGAGATTAAATTCTTCCAAATTTACAAATAAAAAGAGCGGAGCGGAGTTGAGCAAACGATTGCCTACCGCACAGGGGGCATAAATTGAAAATGAAGCTCGAGCCCCGCCTTTGTGAGCGATGGCCGGTTTGCAACTTGGGTGGTCTCGCAGAACAGGGAAGGAAAGCGTTTGACCCCTATGTGGCACGCGCTCTCCCGCCAAAGAACTGGAATTCTTTTTTATAGCAATCTCGCCAAGAGAATAGCAACTTGGCTGGGTTTTTTCTTCTTTTCTTTTTTTCCCTCCATATTTTCCCTACCATAGTTTTATCTCGACTTCCTTTAATAAACATGAAGCTTATTTTTCCTGTTTTGTAATTTCTGCATTTGCTAGCAAGAATATTCAGTTCTCAAATAGTTTATCTGTTTAGGTATATTTAGTTTTCATTGAATTTATTATTATTATTATTATTTGTTTTTTTTTGTTTGATGCTTTGTTCAAAAATCTGGGTAAAAATTAATGGTTATATTTTAACTAAACAAAAATAGCAATTTTTTATTCTAAAATATTGTTTTTAACTTTGAGTTTAATCATCGTATCTTGCACTAAAAAAAATGTTTAAACAAATTAGAAGAAACTTAAAATATATTAAAAAATGAATAAAATAATTAGATAAAAATAATTTAGTTATCAAAGTTCGATTAAGTCCAATGAAAAACCAGAAAGTCAGATTTTGTTTCCTGATTTATTATATTTCTATCCGAAACATAGTTAAATAATTATTCTAAACATTTCTTATTTAATAAAACTAATTTTTTATAGCAAATTAGCCAAGAGAATAGCAACTTGGCTATTTTTTTTTTCTTCTTTCTTTTTTTTCGCCTTCATATTTTCCCTACCATAGTTTTATCTCGACTTACTTTAATAAACAAGAAGTTTATTTTCTCTTTTTGTAATTTCTGCATTTGCTAGCAAGAATATTCCATTTTCCAAAATACTTTATCTGTTTTGATATAATATTTTTTCCCCCACTGAATCTATTATTTATCATTTTTTTTTTTATTTGATTCGTTGTTCAAAAATCAGGGGAAAAAAATATTGGTTATATTTTAACTAAGCAAAAATACTGATTTTTCATATTAAAATTTTGGTTTTCAACTTTGAGTTTATCGCATTATTTAATTAATATGATTAGAAGAAACTTAAAATATATTAAAATGCTTAAAATAATTAGATAAAAGTTAAAATATATTAAAAAGATTAAAATAATAAGATGAAACTTAAAATATATATTAATTAAGAAATATTTTAAATGATTAGATTCATAGATTAGATAAATAGATTATTTTAAATGATTAGATCAAACTTAAATTATATTAGCAATGAATAAAATAATTAGATGAAACTTGAAACATACTAAAAAATGAATAAAATAATTAGATTAAACTTTAAATATATTAAACAAATGAATAAAATAAAACTTAAAATATATTAAAAATGAATAAATAACTAGATGAAACTTAAATTATATTAAAAATGAATAAAATAATTTGACGAAACTTAAATTATATTAAAAATGAATTAAATAATTAGATGAAACTAAATATATTAAAAAATGAATAAAATAATTAGATACAAATAAATTAGTTCGAGAGATCACAGTTTGATTAAGCTCAATCAAGAACCTATAAGTCAGATTTTTTTCACAGATTTATTATATTTTTATTTTGAACTACAGTTAAATAATAATAATAATAATAATAATTCTAAATATTTTTTAATTAATAAAACTCTTAATTTTTTGATAGCGAATTAATTGTAAAATAAAATTAAAACTTTTAAAATTCCATTAATTCAAAAAACGCCTGATATCATTTATTTAGAAATTTTTTAACTATTTAAATGAACGAGATTAGCATTTAGAAGTTCAATATTTTGTGCTAAATCCATTTTTTTTTTTTTTATCTAAACCAAATTCATACAGGAAAATATGCATTCATTGTTATAATTCATAATTAAGGAAGTGCAATTTCACTGCTTGCAACTTTTTTAAACGTTATCAATGTTTTGTAATGTTTTACTCTTATAAAAATATATGTACTGCGTTAGTGGGAAAAAAAAAAAAATTATGGTACTCATCTATGCTATATATATATATATAATGGCTCCCATTGTTAAAAATGTTTCAGTAAAAATCTACAAAATGGTATTTGAAATCAAAAATAATAATAATAATTGCATTCTATTAAAAAATGAGAAAAGTATTAATATTGAAAGGATTTTTAAATTTGGCATAAATATTTAGAAGTTCATGAAGTATTCTAATTTTAAGTATAAATTCACATTTCCCAGCATTGAAAATTTGGTTCGAACTATCTCAACTATCATCTACTATATCAACTATCTATAACTATATATATATATATATATAACTATATATATATATATATAACTATATATATATATATATATATATATATATATATATATATATATATATACACATGAGGAATCAGGCCGATATGTGTATATATGTTATTTGAACATGATTATTTAAACAAACATACAATATGATAATAATTGAAAATACATACAATATAATTATTTGAATATACACATAATATTCAATTGTATAAATATAAATATTCATACATTTGCCCTATTTCAAAGATTTAAAATTATGAATATAAGCATGTTATATATTTTAGAACATAAAAAACGCCTTCTTTTTTTTTTAAAAATTAAGATTAAAAATTATTATTATTATTATTATTATTCCAAGTCAGTTCCAGCCTAGCTTCCGTAACAACTTAGCGGCCTGATTGGCTAGCGCTCTGGCCTTTGGTGCTTCAGGTTCGAATCTTCGAGATGACATGGATGTTTGTTGGTGGTTCGGAATCCACGTTAAACTGTAGGTCCAGGTCTAATTAGCCCAAAATATACACAGAATGTCTGTAGAGAAACAAACTAAATGCAACAACAACTTGCTGAACTTTTCTATTCTAAATGTTTTCCTGTTGGGTAAATATATCACTTTTTTTTTTTTTACAAAAAGCATTGTATAACATACCTCTTTATAACGTCACAAGAATGCACGTTTGAGATTTATAAAGAACCCTATCTCATGATCTGTGATGTATGGATAATTCAAATCAGAGCTATGACTGAGCGGACATCACGTTCTTCAACTTAAACGTGCCAAATTTGCATTATTAAGTTCCACGGCTTGACGTTTTAACTGCTCCAAATTTATAACTCGAGATTTTTGAGACAAAGAAAATTATGTTATTTGATTTACTCATAATTAATATTTCTCTTAGTCTTTGATTTTTGGAAAGATTTCGGATCTAATATTGCTCCTGTGTTGAACTATTTTTAAACAAATATATTGCATGGTTTGTTTAATAAAATAATAATAATCTAGAATTATATTTATTAAGACTCGTTCTGGGGTTAATCTATTTAAAGAAGGGGAAAAAAGTACTGGAATTGAATTTTAATACATTGTTTTCGTTGAAATAAAATAACAAAGTATTTATTCTAAAGCAGTTTTTCTTTCTCTCTCTCTCTGTACACACACACACACACACACACACACACACTTATATATTTTCTTATATATAGGAGAGAGAGAGAGAAAGAAAACTATTTTAGAGCAGATATTTAATGAGAAGTTTATTTATTTGAATTTTTATATATATTTATTAATTATTTATATTAATTATTTTATTTTTATATATATTTATTTAAATTATATATATATCAAAGTACAAATTATAATTAAATTGGAAACTTAAAAACATAAATTTAAAATTTTTATATTTTCATATGAAGAAAAATTAATCAATATGCTCATTAAAGTATTGTTTCATCATTTTAAGAAATAAAACTTCATAAGCATTATTAAATCTTTTTTACTTCAAATTTTTAAAAATTTCATTTATACATTACTAACTTTTTTTTTTTTTTAAAGTATACTCAATTTTATTACACTTGAACTCAAATACAAATGCTTAAAAAAATCACACATTTTTTTCATCCAACAAGTTAAAGATTGTTATTGTTATAAAAATAAATAAAGTTACAAAAGTATATACACTCAAGAGCCAAAACATTATGACCACCCCTACATTTTGCAATGAACTCGCCTGAATGACGTGGAAGGCACGTGATCAGGTGGAAGTGGTATTTAACTGGTATTAAGTGGTGGTATTAATCCATGCCAAGGCGGGTTGAAGCTGTGTTGCGCGCCAAAGGTGGGCCAACTCGTTATTGACAGGTGGTCATAATGTTGTGGCTCTTGAGTGTATGTTGTTATAAAATCAAATTAAAACAAAATAATAACCTTGTTATAAAAATAAATTATTACAAAACATTGGCACTGTTTAAATAATAAACTGTTACAAATCAATGATATTACATTTTACTTGATTAATGTAATATACTAATTTAATACATTATTATAACACATTAAAATTACAGGTTTTACATTTTTAAAATAAAATAATTAGAATCTTTCCATGCGAGTTTGGCTATGCACCAGTTTCATGCGAGATCATGGATTTCGGTCGTTATATCTGAAAATGTGTCCCAGCCATCTAATGAGGCTTGCTTTTTATAACTTTTACAACATCAAGTTCTTTGAATTTATTGTAAATTTCATGGTTATATTGTATTCTGTAGACATCGTTTTGCCTAACAGCACCAAAATGTTTCGAGGTATTTCCTTTCGAAAATTTAATAGTCTGTCTTTTTCAGATTTATTAAATAGTCAGAACTCGCTGTCATACAAAACAATTGGTCCGATTAAAGTTTTGCATAAGTTAAGTTTTGTTTTAACATTAATAAGTTTTATTTGAATTGGTTCCTTAGCCCATAAAAACATTTATTTGCCATAAATATCCTATTATTTAATTCAAGTTTTATGTCATTATCATTATTAATGATAGTCCCAAGATATTTGAAATAATAATAAATACATTTTATCTAAAATAAAATGTAAAATTTATAAATATAATATAAAATTTGATCACAAAATCACATTTAAAATTTCTTAATTAAAAATAAATTGTATTGATTTATTTTTATCATAGCCGTTTTGTAGAATTGATTTAGTCTGTTTTAGCAAAATACCATCAATTAAAACATCAATAAAACATAAACCCCACAAAAAACCAAACATAGACATCAATTAAAATCGACATCAAACATAAATCCCTCAAAAAGTTAAACATAGGCATTGATTGAAACCAAAATGACACATATAATAATAAACAATAATCCCACAAAAAATCAAACATAGGCATCGACATTAGAGACATTTAATACAGACTGATAAAATGTAATGTAATGTTTGAATGTAATGCAATGTAAAATCCATTACATTATATTCTACACTCAAAAAATAAATAGATAAAATGGTAAGGTAATAAATAGATAAGGTAGTTTGGATGTAATGTAATGCAATGTAAAAAAAAAAAAATGGATAAAATGTAATGTAAAATCCATTAGATTACATACCAAACTCAAAATGAAGTATTGCTCATAATGAGTCAATCTGTTACCCACCAATTAAAACATCAAACATACTTAGTAAATCCCACAAAAAAAAATCAAACTTAGGCATCGATTAAAATCAACCTTAGACCCATGTAATATAAACTGATAAAATAAAATCCATTACATTACATTTAGGGATTGCAATATCGGAAAAAGTTCAATACCGGTATTCGGTATTTCTTAGATCTTAATACCGGTATTCGGTATTTCTTAGATCTTAATACCGGGATACCGATTTTAATAGCGGTAGTAGAAATTTTAGAAAAATAAAGAAAACACGGGTGGTTTTTTTTGTTTTATTTGCCAGTTTTATTAGAGAATGTAAATATCACAAAAAAAATTTGTAACTTATAAATTTTAACAGTACATAAAGAATCACAAAAAAAAGTAAAGGAACATCTTATTTATTTAAATCACAAAAAAGTTTAAATATCACTATTCAGTCTGTGGTACTATCACAAATTTTTGAAATGTGATCTTAAAAAAAACCTAATGCATCAATTGTATTATCATTAAACCTGGAACTTAATTTTGTGCAAAAATTACCAGCTGTCAAAAACGCTCTTTCAGCATCTCGACATGGCAAACCATCTAATGCTGCCATTTTACTTATAATTTCATCCAAATTATCTTGGTTTTTTTTTCAAAATAATCTAAAATCCCTGATGGCTTGGGCTTAGAAACTGTGTTTAAGTTTGTATCTTCTCATCGCAATTAGATTCTTTCCTCTTTAACAAATTTGTATCATGTTTCGTTTTTAAATGTGTATAGAGTCCGCTTGTACTTCCTGCATTCACTTTAATAACCTTGAACATTTTTTACATTGTGACACCACATTCTTTTCATCATGTAAATAATGAAACCAAACCGAAGTATTATCAACTGATTTTTTATGTTCCTTAAAAAACGGTATTTAAACTTGTGAATACCAGTATTACAAAATTGTACAAATGGCTCAAAATACCGGTATTCGGTATCCCGGTATTGCAATCCCTAATTACATTCCAAACTCGAAATTAAGCATTGCTTCATAATGAGTCAATCAGTTAACCATCAAATGAAACGTCAAACCTAAACCCATAAAAAATCAAACATGAGCAACGATTAAAATCGACGTCAGACATATGTAATGCAGACTAATAAAAAATGTAATGTAATGTTTGGAATGTAATATAATGTAAAATCCATTACATGACATTCAAACTAAAAAATAAACGGATAAAATGTAATAAAAAATAAATGGATAAAATGTAATATAATGTAAAAAATAAATGGATAAAATGTAATGTAAAAATAAATGGATAAAATGTAATGTAAAAATAAATGGATAAATGTAATGTAAAAAGTAAATGGATAAAATGTAATGTAATGCAAAAAAATAAATGGATAAAATGTAATGTAATGTAAAAAATAAATGGATAAAATGTAATGTAATGCAAAAATAAATGGATAAAATGTAATGTAATGTAAAAATAAATGGATAAAATGTAATGTAATGTAAAAAAAATAAATGGATAAAATGTAATGTAAAAATCCATTACATTACATTCCAAACACAAACTGAAGCATTGCTCATAACAAGCCAATCTGTTAACCACCAATTATTAAAACATCAAACATAAACAAACAAACAAACATAAAAAACCCACAAAAAACCAAACATAAGCATCGATTGAAATCGACATTAGACAAATGTAATATAGACTGATATAATGTGATGCAATGTTTGGAATGCAATGTAAAATCCATTACATTACATTCCAAACTCAAAAATAAACGGATAAAATATAATGTAATGTAAAAAATAAAAGGATAAGATGTAATGTAATGTAATTTGGATAAAATGTAATGAAATGTAAAAAAAAAAAAAAAAAAAAAAAATGTATAAAATGTAATGTTAAAAAATGAATGGGTAAAATATAATGTAAAATCCATTTCATTACATTCCAAACTCGAAATGAAGCATTGCTCATAATGAGTCAATCAGACAGCCACCAATTAAAACATCAAACACAAACTCCACAAAAAACCAAACATAGGCATCGATTAAAATCAACATGAGACACATGTAATACAGACTGATAAAAAAACAGCATCCACTACATAAAAGAAACTGATTGTGTATTAGTTTTGCAGTGATAATGCCTTCATCATCTTCAAGTTTACGATAAGAAAACAGGTCAAACCAATTATGTCTTCAATCCATGTAAGCTGAAATTAAAAAAAAATTAACCTGCCCTTTGATGGAGAAATGTCTTTAAAAAATGCTCTGGGTAAAATATAATTAAAATGCCTTATCATGAAAGAAGCCATCCCAAACTCGAAATGCCCATGCATCTGGTCAGCGTAATGGCTTGTTTAGGTGTCCCACAGAGGGTATTGTGTGGATTAGCAATCGAGGGTTCTCCGGAAACAACTGCAGACTGCAATAAATCAACTACCGAAATTAAAGACCAGGTGTTTTTTTCTTCTCTGTTGTATAAACAACAGATTTTTTGCAGCTTGTGTTTTAGGTTGAAGTGCGTGATAAAGGTGACAGCAGTTGAACATAAAGCAATTAATATGGTTATTTTGAAAGGAGTATCGTTAATGGGTCCGAATTGTGTCAGGGATCGTTTGCAATGTTTACAAAGTTGAAGGTGCAATTGTGTCAAAGTTGAAGGTGCATTTGTTTTACAAAGTTGAAATTATCTTTATAATGTATGGAATTGTTTTTTATGGTGATGAGATCTTATTTGTTATTTTTTCAAAAGTTCTTTTGTCTTTGTCTTGATTGATGGTGCACAATTTCAACTTTGAAACTGAGAAATTTTAAATTTGTTTTACAAAGTTGAAATTGTGTATCGTAATGTATAGAATTGTCTTTTATGGTGATGAGATATTATTTTTGCCCATAATCTTTTGTCATTTCTTTATTTTTAAAAAGTTCTTTTGTCCATGCATCTGGTGCACAATTTCAACTTTGAAACTCGAAATTTTAAATTTGTTTTACAAAGTTGAAATTGTGTGTTATAATGTATAGAATTGTCTTTTATGGTGATGAGGGTTCTTTTGTCATTTCTTTATTTTTTAAAAAGTTCTTTTGTCTTTGTCTTGATAGTGAATGGTGCACAATTTCAACTTTGAAACCGAAATTTTAAATTTGTTTTACAAAGTTGAAAGGTGTTTTTATAGAATTTCTTTGTTGTGATGAATATTAAAGATAATTTTTGTCATTTCTTTATTTTTAAAAAGTTCTTTTGTCTTTGTCTTGATAGTGAATGGTGATTTCAACTTTGAAAGATTTTAAATTTGTTTTACAAATTAATATGGTTATTGTCAGAATTGTCTTTTATGGTTGAGATATTATTTTGCCGCATAATCTTTTGTCATTTCTTTATTTTCAAAAAGTTCTTTTTGTCTTTGTCTTGATAGTGAATGGTGCACAATTTCAACTTTGAAACTCGAAATTTTAAATTTGTTTTACAAAGTTGAAATTGTGTTTATAATGTATGGAATTGTTTTTTATGGTGATGAGATATTATTTTCTAATCTTTTGTCATTTCTTTTTTTTTAAAAAGTTCTTTTGTCTTTGTCTTGATAGTGAATGGTGCACAATTTCAACTTTGAAACGAGCAATTTTAAATTTGTTTTACAAAGTTGAAATTGTGTGTTATAATGTATAGAATTGTCTTTTATGGTGATGAGATATTATTTTGCCGCATAATCTTTTTCATTTCTTTATTTTTAAAAAGTTCTTTTGTCTTTGTCTTGATAGTGAATGGTGCACAATTTCAACTTTGAAACGAGCAATTTTAAATTTGTTTTACAAAGTTGAAATTGTGTGTTATAAATGTATGGAATTGTCTTTTATGGTGATGAGATAATATTTTGTCGTATAATCTTTTTCATTTTTTTTTTTTTTTTCTCTTTTTTACTTTTAAAAAGTTCTTTTGTTTCTGTTCTGGTACTGAAGAGTGGCTTTAAAATATGTAAAGTACAATAACTTCTCTTTATAAAAGAAAGAGACGAAGGAAGAAAGAGAAATGAAGAAAATGACTTTTAAGTGACATGTAAAAGTAACGATCAATTCGTAGATAATTGTTCCGTTTCATGAGACTCTCTTTCCTACCTTTTTGAACCCAATCTTAGAATTTAATTTCTACAAAGTGCAAAGGTGAATTTAATTTCAAATTATTTTAATTTCTGTCTTAATTATTAATTATTTTAATTATAAAACTTAAATTTTTATATTTTTACTAACATTTAATTGTTTTTTGCATGTTTAAAGTTTTAACTTTTAAATTTTTCACTGGGCAAGGTACTCATTCTTAATTATTTCTTTTCATTCTCTTTTATGCAATAGCCTTCTAGGAATAAATTTTAATTCTAATTCTTTAATTCTGTAAAAGAGGTGCATAGATATTTTTCACTAGGTACTCTACAAAACACTACCTTTGCCTTTGTAAAGAAAAAGAGGAAAAAAATGATTTTTTTCTCTTAAAAATACACGATATGTGTGGTGCTAACTGTATTCAAAGCTTTTCGAATTGTGTCAGGAATCGTCGAAGGTGCAATTGTTTTAGAAAGTTGAAATTGTGCGCTATAATGCATGGAATTGTCTTTTATGGCGAGATCTTATTTTGTCGTATGATCTTTTTTTTCATTTTTTATTTCAATTTTTACTTTTTAAAAGTTCTTTTGTCTATGTTCCGGTACAGAATGGTGGCTTTAAAATAGATAAAGTACAGTAACTTCTCTTTATATCGCGCACGTAAAGAAAGAGATGAAGAGAATGACTTCTTCCTCTGAAAAAAATGCCCAATGTGCGGTGCTAACCGTATTTAAAGCTTCTATCAAAATAAAAAAAAAAAAATATTATATTCTGTGTTAAAATACATAATACGCAAATAATAAAAAAATATCAAAAAATTAATTAGAAAATATATTAATAATTCCTTTTTATAAACCAAGCGATAGAGAACATAACTTTTTTTTTTTTATATTTAGTTTAAAAATATATTGAATATATTTACCTTTAAGAAATAAAATATAAAACAGATGTTCAACATACCAATTCAACAAGTCAATATTTCCAAAAGATTTTCATAGGAACAAATTATGTGAGTTTTTTAATCGTACCACTATTTCCCACAATTAAAGTATATACACTGAAGTGACAAAAGTCATGGGATACCTCTTAATATCGTGTCGGCCCTCCTTTCGCCCGGCGAAGTGCAGCAACTCGACGTGGCATGGACTCAACAAGTCGTTGGAAGTCTTCTGCAGGAATATTGAGCCATGCAGTCTCGATAGACGTCCATAATTGTGAAAGCGTTGATGGTGCAGGATTTTGGACACGAACAGACCTCTCGATGATGTCCCATAAATGCTCGATGGGATTCATGTCGGGCGATCTAGGTGGCCAGATCATTCGTTGGAATTGTCCAGAATGTTCTTCAAACCAATCGCGAACAGTTGTGGCCCGGTGACATGGCGCATTGTCATCCATAAAAATCCCATCGTTGTGTGGGTACATGAAGTCCATGAATGGCTGCAAGTGATCTCCAAGTAGCTGAACATAAGCATTTCCAGTCAATGTTAGGACCATGCACCAGAGGACCAAGTCCATGCCATGAAAAAACAGCCCACACCATTACGGAGCCACCACCAGCTTGAACAGCGCCTTGCTGACAGTTTGGATCCATGGCTTCGTGGGGTCTGCACCACACTCGAACCCTACCATCAGCTCTTACCAACTGAAATCGTGACTCATCGGACCAGGCCACGGTTTTTCATTCATCTAGGGACCAACCGATATGCTCACGTGCCCACGAGAGTCTCTGCAAGCGATGTCGTTCTGTCAGTAAAGGCACTCGAGTCGGTCTTCTGCTGGAATAGCCCAAGAAAGCCAAATTTCTCCGCACAGTTCTAACAGACAAGTCCCTTGTACGTCCCACATTGATTTCTGCGGTTATTTGACGCAGTGTTGCTTGTCTGTTAGAATTTACGACCCTTTGCAGACGTCGCCGGTCTCGGTCGTTAAGTGCAGGCGGTCGACCACTGCGCTGTCCATGGTGGGATGTTATGCCTGAAATTTCATACTCGGCACACTCTTGACACAGTGGATCTGGGAATGTTGAATTCCCTAACGATTTCCGAAATGGCATGACCCATGCGTCTAGCTCCAACTAACATTCCGCTTTCAAAGTCTGTTAATTCCCGTCGTGCGGTCATCATCACGTCAAAACCTCTTCACATGAATAACTTGAACAGAAATGAAAGCTCTGCGCATTTATACCTGTTCTACGCGATGCTACTGCCATCTGGAAATTTGCATATTGCTATCCCATGACTTTTGTCACTTCAGTGTATAAATTATAGTATATACCCTTTAAAAATAATTTAACAACAAACCAAATCTCGTGTAGAACTACAATTCAGAATAGTAATATCTATAAATGGTATAATAACCAATATTTTTTTTTTTTTTTTTTCAATCCTATTATAACTTTATACTATTTTAATCTCAAAAAATAGTTGTTCAACAATTTGATTCAGCAACATAATGACTTTGATGAATTTCCAACAAGTAGTTTTCAGCACCTTCGATGTTTTATTTTTGCATCAATACTCACTTTATGTTGAGTAGATTTATCATTTAAAATAAACAGATGTCTGACATTTCAATGCAACAATTTGATAACTGAGTAATTCCAATTTAAACTAGTTATTTAACTTTTCAATATTCATATTACTACTTTAAAAAAATTACTCAAATATATGTAATTAATAAATTGTTTTTGAAAAATATACTGAAAAGACGTCTAGGATTTGAAATCCAATGTATTACCTTTGAGAACCAGCCAAAATGTACTCATATATTCAGTGATGCAACTGAGATTTAAACTTCTCGAGAACTAAATTTTTCGAATGGGAGCCCTTTAATGCAAAGTATCATCATTGTATTTTCTTTTAATAAAATACATATTATTTTTGGTTGATACTATGAACTTTTGATTTGAAGGGGGTAAGGAATTGAAATTACCTGTTTTTTTGTAATTAAAATTTTATTTATGAAAATTTTCTTTTTCGGACTTTCTGATCAGCAAAAATGCCATTCAAAGCATCAAAGTTCAACTTACGGGCCATGGAATGTTCGATGGATAGAATAGCCAAATTGAGTAATCTGTCTTGTCCCATAGAATTTCTTAAATAGGTTTTTTTATCAATTTTAATTTCGAGAATGATCGCTCAACACTAACCGTAGTCACAAGAAGTGTTACACATAACTTAAATATAGTGCTCACTTCAGGAAAGCTTGAAGACATAAAAGGATTCCTTATGATTAATAAATCAGTCAGTTCCCTTATGGAAGAAGACTTTTTATTTCATGTATAGAAATGGTGCGAAAACTGAGAATTTCCTTGATAAACTAGATAGATGTACAGGGCATATCTTCCTTCTATATCAACAAATTCTTCAACTTTTTCCATTAATTCGGTGTATAAATGTCGAGTCTTACATATACTCATAACCTCTGCGCTCGGGCCGGGGCCCGTGACAATTTGCCCTTCTTGCTACTCTATTGTTAAACCACTGCACATAATATTACTTCACACCAATAGACCCATCAGCACTCTAACCATACTATTACGCCACATCACTCACTCTACCCCTTACTATTACGCCACATCACTCACTCTACCCCTTACTATTACACCACATCACTCACTCTACCCCTTACTATTACACCACATCACTCACTCTAGCCATACTAATACTCCACATCATTCACTGTAACCACACTATTACTTCACATCATTCACTCTAACCATACTATTACTTCATATCTTTTATTCTCAAGGCATGAAAATACATCAAAATTGTTTTATAGTTAATTGATGAATTCCAATTTTAATCGGTTTGCAAAATTGTTTTGGAATAATTTAAATATTTCTTTCCATTTTATATCAATTTATGTGCTTACAGTTTAAAATTTTCAATTTAGCAATGCCGAATTTATAAACAGTTTTCATCCAAGTCGAATTTAACCGTGATATTTTTACCATGCTATCTCTGTGTAGCACATGGAAAATAAGCTTTGCAATCGACTGAAACACATGCTCAGCGATTCGACTCACCAAACCAACCACCGACGCTGCCCGCGACGGTGTGACAATTGCTTTTAGTACCACCGACGACGTAGGAACAGATGCGGACCTCCATCGAAGATCGGGGAGAATGGTAATTATAATGAGGAAAGCAATCCTTCACTATCTGCTAGCAAATCATGAGGAAACCAACCTGCGTGTCGGCGGGAACACGCAAATACTATGCAAGAACATGTGTTTTCTCCTGTGCTCAGATACAGGAAGCCGCATCGCCACCTCTATTACATGCTTTCTCTACTCTTTCCTTTCTTTTTAATAAATAGTATGTTTATTGAGACGTTAAGCCTCAATGGTAGGTCGTTGCCATATATGATATTCAATTTGTTGTCATATATGCAACAAATTAAATGTCATTCAATACACGTTGATCGAAAATAAGTAAAGTTTAATTTCTTTTTTTCTTGTTTTAAATATTTTATTTTAATTATTTATTCATTTAGCCCAAGTGTACTTAAAAGAAGAAAAACTCGTAGACCCCTTGACCACAAGGGGTCTACGAGTTTGGATGAAGGAGTAAAAAATCGCTATCTTTATTTCCGTGGTCGTCTAACTTAATCTACCATTTCTCAAATGAAGGTATGCAATAGGTAATAAAGTTCTATCGCTCTGTACCACAGGTTTCGGATACGAGTCCCGGCGGTGCCATGAGTGTTTGCAGTGGTTCGAATCCATTTTAAACCGTAGGTTCCGGTCTAATATACACTCAAGAGCCAAAACATTATGACCACCCCTACATTTTGCAATGAACTCGCCTGGATGACGTGGAAGGCACGTGATCAGGTGAAAGTGGTATTTAACTGGTATTAAGTGGTGGTATTAATCCATGCCAAGGCGGGTTGAAGCTGTGTTGCGCGCCAAAGGTGGGCCAACTCGTTATTGACAGGTGGTCATAATGTTTTGGCTCTTGAGTGTAATTGTAGTGCGTTGGGCTTAGGGCTGACAACCGTACCTCGTAAAAACAAACAAGAAAACGTGTATCGAATTCTGCCAGTAGGCAGATTGTCTTTACGCAACATGGGGCTGCTGTACCATTGGAGAAGAAGATATATATATACATACATATGTATGCATGCATTTATGTAATATATGTATATCTGTATGGATATTTGTGTCTGTAGTGGCACCCTGGATGCCTGCAATGGTTCGGAGTCTACTTTAAACCGTAGGTCCTGGTCTAATAGGGACAGTAGAGCGTAGGTCTGACAAACCTACCCAGTAAAATGAAAACATCTTCTATCTTGAAATCTGTTGGTAGGCAGACGGCCTTGCCTCACCATGGGGATGTTGCGGCAATGACAAATAATAGGCTATAAACGAATTAATGGTGTCTTCTATTATCTATAAAAATAAGAAACTGTTTTCTATCACATAACAATTTCATTTAAAATAATAGTGACAGTATTCGCATTGATAAGTTTTTTCATAAAAAATTTTTTTGGGCTAGGCTGATCTTATTATTTAACGGAAAAAGTATAAATTATTACTTATCATATTTTTTATTAATGTTTTTCTTCTTCTTCATTGACACAACAGCCCCATTGTGGGCAAAAGCCGTTTGTAGATTTCTAGACAGGAGATGTTTTCTTTTTATTGGGTACGGTTGTCAGCCGTACGGCCAAAGTACTCTAAAGTAGTCACTTTAAAAGTAGTAAAGTAGTTCCCAAAGTAGTCATATTAGAACGAGACTTGTCGTTTAAAGTGGATTCTGCAACCGCTACAAACATCCATGATGGCGCCGGGACTCGAACCCGAAACCTGTGGTATTAGTCACTTGGCCATCATGCCCCATTAATGTTTTCAGTATAACTTAATTACTTTGATTTTCTTCTCATGAACCCAAATTTGTTTTATTGTATTTTATATTATTATATTATATTAATTATTTGTATTATATTATATTAAGGTGTTTTCTTTGTTAGCAAAAAATGTCCGCAGAATACAAAATTTAAGAACCCTTGTTTTAATCAAAATAAATGATGCCATTACAATAATAAATAATAATGCAATACTTCAGTAAATAGTAATATTAAAACTAGGAGGATATATATATATAATCATCATGATTGGCACAACAGCCCCATGGTAGGCCAAAGCCGTCTGCCTACTGGCAAATTTCGAAACATGAGATGTCTTCTTTTTACGGGGGTTATCAGTCCTACGCCCAACAATCATATGAGACCGGGACCTACAGCTTAAAGTGGATTCCGAACCACTACAAACATCCATGGCACCGCCGGGACTCGAAATTTGTGGCACCGAGTGCCAGAGTATATATATATATATATATATATATATATATATATATATACACATTAAACCCGAGTCTTAAAATATTTTATGAAGCTGTTAAAAATGATCAGAAAAAAATATATGAAGATCGGATTCCTTTAAAACACTTGAGTGATTTATAGGCGAATAAGAAATTAATATTCATATTGCATCGCAAAGCTGAAAAATGTATTTATCTTCTTATATTATATGTTGAAAGGAAACATTTCTTTGAAGATTAAAGAGAAATCGAGCTTGAAATTTTTTAAAGGAATTCCTGATAAAATTAAAAGTATTTGTTGGATACATGAATATGAATTTTAGCTTCAAGAACAGATAACAATTCTAACATGCTAATTAAACTTAAAACAAAATGACTTTACAGTGATAAATTTTTACGGTTTTAATCTTCAACTAGGTTCATAAATTACGGGGAAATCAGCTCCATGTCCAACTTTTTATGATATTAAAATATGAACGAAAAATATTAAAGCAAAGTGAAGAAATATCTATCACCACAGTCGCAGTCGTCATGAATTTCAATAAGAACCATAAAAATTCAACGTCAATAAAAATTCAATTCATGTCACATCAGTAGCATCAATTCAAGTCACATCCAAGAAAATAAGAAACATAACTCTTCTTCTAAATACAATTTGTCCATAATTTATACTAAATCTCTGTGTAAAAATTTTGTACGGTATACTACTGTGTCCAAAAAGTAAGACCAATTTTCAATTTCAAATTCCGGGGCTTACGGAATTCCAATTTTTTTTTTCTTTTTAGGTTGCTGGCACTGTCCTTGACATCTGTCGTCAAAATATTCATTAGTGTTTGAGTTGCGCTTGGCTTTGTGAGACTTTTAAACTGATTCCAGCGATTTTGGAAATGACTGAATTAATTGAGCAAAGAACTTGCATTCGATTTTATTTGCGAAACGTATAGAATGTTGCAGAAGGCATTTGGTGAGCATTCTTATATCGAAAGAAATGTTTACAAGTGGTATAAACAGTTCAAAGAAGGCAGAGAACACGTTGAAGACGAAGAGCGCTCTGGTCGACCATCTACCTCAACCGACGATGCGCACGTCAAAAAATTAAAGATTTAGTGGTTGCAAACCGTCGATTTACAATTAGAGACCTTGGCTGATGATGTTGGAATTTAAAAAGGATCGGTCAATTGCATTTTTGGCCTCAAAAGCGTCAAATCTCGATTGGTGCCGAAAACACTGAATGCGCCAGCTCACACTGCATAGATTCTTCGTGACTTTTTCGCCAAAAATTAAACCCATATCGTTCCACAAACATCGTATTCACACCTTGCGATTTCTGGCTATTCCCTAAACTCAAAAGACTACTCCGGGGACATCGTTTTGAGTCGATTGAAGAGATTCAACGTGAATCGCCGCGCATTTTGAAGGCCATCCCCGCCCATGACTTTTTAGCATGCATTGAGGATTGGAAAAAAAGTTGGTATTGTGTCCGGAGGGGATTACTTTGAAGGCGATGAAATAAATTTGGAAGAATAAATAAAGAGTTTTTGAAAGAAAAGTAATTTAATCTTAAGAGATACTACTGTATAGCATAAATTATAGCATAAATACTACTGTGCCCAAAAAGTAAAATAAATTATTTTTTACTTTTTTAAATACGATTGTTCAACGTTCACTGAAATACTATTAAATAATACTTGTAATACTGTTTTTGTACTATTTTAGTTTTTTCTTAAAAATTGCAATTTTAATTAAAAAAGAACTCATTATAATTTTCGTTAGTTTTGGATATGCCTTATACATAAAAAAAAGGTGAAAACATTTAAAATTCTACAAATACGCACACATTTGCTTTATTATACTTGTATAATAATCAAATATAATCCCATTGGCTGGTTTTGAAAAAGTGATCATATCAATAAAAATTCAATTCATGTCACATGAGTAGCATCAATTCAAGTCACATCCGTGAAAATCAGGAGCATTACTCTTCTCTTAAATACAATTTGTCCATAATTTATACTATATCCTTTATGCTTGAGAATCTTGTACGGTATATTTACAGGATCTTTTAAAAAGACTTTTTAAATGCGATTGTTATGGTTCCTTGAAATACTGTTTGTAATAATACTTGTAATACTGTTTGTAATAATACTTGTAATACTGTTTTTAATAATACTTGTAATACCGTTTTTATAATATTCTAATTTTATCTTAATAATTGCAATTTTAATTAAAAAGAACTATGGCCAAGTGGACAGCTCTCAGGCGCTCGGTACCACAGGTTTCGCGTTCGAGTCTCTGAGGTGCCGTGGATGTTTGTAGTGCTTCGGAATCCACTTTAAACCGTAGGTCTCGGTCTAACATGATTGTAGAGAGTTGCGGGGCATTGTTACTCGGCGTCTGTAGCTAATCTTCAAGCTACACGCCCCTCCTGGGTAGTGTTAAGTGAGTAACGTCGATGCAGCGCTTGCCTTAAGGCATCAAAGACAACTGTCTAAGTGTTTGCCAGCTGCATTAGAACAAAACATCATTAAAAAAATAATAACTTTTCGTTACTTTTGGATATACCTTATACATAAAATGGAAAATTAAAAATTATGCAAAATACACACACTTTTTCTTTGTTATACTTGTATATTAGCAAATATAACCCGTTGGCTGATTTTGATCCCACCAATAAAAATTCAATTCATGTCACATGAGTAGCATCAATTCATGTCACATCCGTGAAAATCAGGAGCATTACTCTTTCTCCTAAATACAATTTGTCCATAATTTATACTCAATCTTTTTTCATTTGAAAATCTTGTACGATATATTTACAGACTCTTTTAAAAAGACTTTTTATATGCGACTGTTCAACGTTCACTGAAATATATTATTAAAAAATATTTGTAATACTGTTTTTAATAATACTTGTAATACTGTTTTTAATACTTGTTTTGTTGCTGTATAGAGCTGTTTTTCTAATATTTTAATTTTATCTTGAAAATTGTAATTTTAATTAAAAAAGAAATTATATTTGTCCATAATTTTTGATGATACTTATAATACTGATTTTAATACTATTTCTAATAATACCTGTAATAATTTTTTTTTTATTATTTTAGTTTAATCTTAAAAAATTGCAATTTTGATAATAAAAAAAATAAAAAAAGAACTCATTACAATTTTTTGTTACTTCGGGTTATGCCTTATATACATAAAAAATATAGAAAATAAACACAGTCCTGCTTTTTATTATACTTGTATATTAAGCAAGACATATAACCCCATTTGCTGGTATTGAAAAAATTCAACGTCAATAAAAATTTAATTCATGTCGCATCAGTAGCATCACTTCAAGTCACATCCATGAAAATCAGGAGCATAATTCTTCTTTTAAATTAAATTTTTCCGCAAATTTCGTTGAAGATTAAAAAAAGACATCAAGCGTGAAATTTTTTAGAGGAATTCTTGATAAAGTAAAAGAATCTTTTTTGTTTGAAAATCTTGTACGGTATATTTAGAGGGCTCTTTTAAAAAAGATTTTTTAAATGCGATTGTTTCAAGGTTCACTGAAATGCTATTAAATAATACTTGTAACAGTGTTTTTATAATATTTTAATTTTATTGAAAAAAAAAAAAAAGAACTCACGAAACTCAAGGAACTCAATTCTTGAAAAGAACTCCTTATAATTTTTCGTTATTTTTTGCTACGCCTTATACATAAAAAGAAAGGTGAAACAAATTTAAAATTGTGCAAAATACGCATAGTCTCCTTTATTATACTTGTATATTAAACAAATATAACCCCATTTGACTGGTTTTGTAAAAAAAGCGATCACATCGGTAGCATCAATTCAAGTCATATCCATGAAAATCAGGAGCATAACTCTTCTTCTAAATACAATTTGTATATAATTTATACTAAGTCTGTTTTGTTTGAAAATCTTGTACTGGATATTTATAGGTTCTTTTAAAAGAGCTTTTTACATGCTATTGTTCAAAGTTTAATAATGCTCGTAATACTGTTTTTAATAATAGTTGTAATACTGTTTTTATTTTTTATTTCAATTTGATGTTTAAAATTGCAATTTTAATTAAAAAAAAAGAACTCATTTAATTTTTCGTTACTTTTGGATATATCTTATGCATAAAAAAAAAAAAAAAAATTTAAAAAATTATACAAAATAATCGCACATTTGCTTTATTATACTTGCATATTAGGCAAGTATAACCCCTTTGGCTGGTTTTGAAAAAAAGGGATCACATGAATAAAAATTCAATTCATGTCACATCCGTGAAAATCAAGAGCATAACTCTTCTCTTAAATACAATTTGTCCATAATTTATACTAAATCTTTTTGTTTAAAAATCTTGTACTGTATATTTACATGCTCAGGGCCTGATGGCCAGTGGCTAGCGCTCTGGCGCTCGGTACCACAGGCTTCGGGTTCGAGTCCGGCGGTGCCATGGGTGTTTATAGTGGTTCGGAATCCACTTTAAACCGTAGGTTCTGGTCTAACAGGATCGCAGAGCGTTGCTGGGGCATTGTTACTCCGCGTATTTATCTACAAGGTTACACAGCCCCCTGGGTAATGCAAAGTGAGTAACGTCTGTGCAGCGCTTGCCTTAAGGCATCCAAGACCAAGCTGTCTTAGTGTTTGCCAGCTGCATTAGAAGAAAAATATTTACATGCTCTTTTAAAATTTTTAAATGCGATTTTTCAGGTTCACTGAATTACTATTAAATAATATTTGTACTGTTTTTAATGATACTTGTAATACTGTTTTTATATTATTTTGATTTTATCTTTTGAAAATGAACTCATTATAATTTTTCGTTACTTTTGATTAATTGAATCTTTTTTGTTTGAAAGTATTGTAATATTTCAGGCTTTTTACTTTTAGTGCGATTGGTATGGTTCCTTGAAATACTATTAAAACCTGCAATACTGTTTCTCTGGCTGGTTTTTTAGTTTTTATCTTAAAAATTGCAATTTTAATTTAAAAAAATCATTAAAATTTTCGTTTTTTGGCTATACCTTATACATAAAAAGAAAGATGAATTTTTTTTAAATTAAACAAAATGCACACATTCTCGCTTTATTATACTTGTATATTAGCAAATATAACCATTAGTTGGTTTTGAAAAGTGACCGTATCAATAAAAATCTCATTCACATCAGTAGCATCCATTCAAGTCACATCCTTGAAAATCAGGAGCATAACTCTTCTCTTAAATACAATTTGTCCATAATTTATACTAAATCGTTTATGTTTGAAAACTTTGTACGGTCTATTCAAGGCCCTTTTAAGAAAGACTTTTTGAATGCGATTATTCAAGTTTCACTAAATATTCTTGATCAACTAAATAATAACAAATCGATTTTAAATTTTCAAATTTTAAAGCATTGCCGCAAAGTTGTTAATCCTTTTCTCTATTAACATATGCAAACAGGATGTTTTGGTGTGAGATGTATAACGCTAATAAATAAATTTAAGATTTATAAAGTGTGAACAAAGATCTCCGTTTCTATTCAAATCATCATTATCAGTCGGAACACAAAACATCTGAAATGATGAAAAATGTGCATGGATCTTTACAAGAATTCCGATGGATATATGCATTTTGATGAAATTAATGAAAGTGACGCACATTGAAGTCGTCACTTTCAAACAAAACAATACAACTTTATTGTCAAACACGCGAGAGGAAAATATAGTTCTCAGATGAATCTCGATTTGTCGAATACCAAGTGTTGTTTGTTACTAATCCCCCGGTACAAGAATGCCTACACCAGTTCCAGAAGACCCCATTGCAGGCGACGGGGCCAGGGTAATAAGCAGCTTCAGTTTAGCGAGGAACCACGAGAGCGGAAGACTGATTAAATCTCAAGACTCTGTGATCGTATTAGAGCAGGACTTTAGTTTAAAGTGGATTTTGAACCACTACAAACATATGTGGCGCCACCGGGATGCGAATCCGTAGCCTGTGGTGCCAAAGACCAAACGCTAGTCAATTGGCCATTCAGGTCCAAATACCAAGTAAATACTATTATTAAAGCTCAGTAATGAAATTGAAAATGTTGAGGTCGGCACTTTTTAAAATAAAAATAAATGCGAGTAAATAAATAAAACTTTCAAACACACGGGAGGAAAATACAATTCTCAGCTGAATCTATATTTGACGAATATGAAGTAAATGCTATTATTAGAACTCAATTTAATAGGGAGTTAATATCTTATTACAATGTTTGTTGACGATTCTAGTATTCTAACTGTTAATATACTTGATAATGATTAACACTGCATAAGTAACTGCTAACTATGACTTCATGTATTGTCTGTGGTTATTGTATTTGTACGGCTATTGAATTTGTTTGATTTTCTTATAATATACAGACTAGTGTTTCCTTGATGACGAAGATAAGCATTTTAAATCGTATAACAATAAAAAAATCTTTTGATTGTTATACAATTACTATAGCTTCAATAGACAAGATTTGTGAAAGAGCATATAAGTATATAATGTTTACACAGAATAAATCAAAACTCGTGTAAGTTTTTTTCTTCCCATAATTAACTGTTTAAAAATCACAGATTCAAATAGCATTCAGTGGTTAATCACTTCACTTCGTTTCACGTCACTTCATTTTTACTTCATTTCATTTCACTTCATTAGCCATGGGTTGAAGGTAGGAACCAATAGCATTCAGTCATTAATCACATCACTTCGTTTCACGACACTTCATTTTTTACTTCATTTCATTTCACTTCATTAGCCATGGGCTGGAAGTGTTCATTTATAAATAGAACTCAGCAAAAAAATTATATGCTATTTAATTTAATTCATTGGGAATATAATTTTTTTTGGAATTAACTTAATAAATTTACTTTAAAGGAATTAATTACTTCTAGGAAAAGAAACCGGGACTTGCCAGACGATGTCTAACGCTGTATAGCCATATTAACCGGGGCTTAAAGTAGGACGGTTTAAAAGTAGATTACAATCATTACAAACATCCATGGCACCGTCAGGATTCAAACCTGAAGCATGTGATACCAAGGGCCAGGGCGCTATTCAATTGACCATCAGGTCGCTCATTAAGTTCAGAGCGGTTACATTAGGTATATTTATAAATAATAAATTAATTGAATACTACCGTCATCATTATTTGATGATGGTGTCTTCTACCAATTTATCTGGTCACAGTTATTTTCAAAAATGACAACTTCCACGTGATACCAAGGACCAGAGCGATACCCAATTGACCCTCAGGCAGCTAATTAAATTCAGAGTGGTGACATCAGGAATATTTATAGACTCAATTGAATACTATTACGAACATTATTTGATGATGATGTCTTCTACCAGTTTATCTGGTCACAGTTATTTTCAAAAATGACAACTTCCACGTGTGATACCAAGGCAGGGCCATTATTTGATGATGAGTCTTCTACCGATACCCAATTGACCTCAATTGAGGCAGCTAATTAAATTCAGAGTGGTGACATCAGGAATATTTATAGACTCAATTGAATACTATTACGAACATTATTTGATGATGAGTTTTCTGGTCAGTTATTTTCAAAAATACTTCCAGTGATACCAAGGGCCAGAGCGATATATGGTCATAATTATTTTCAAAATGGACAACTTCCAATTGTGGTACTATTACGAACATTATTTGATGATGGTGACCATGGCGCTACTTCCACGTGATAAATTCAATTGACCCTCAGGCAGTGGGGACATTAGGAATATAGACTCAATTGAATACTAGGCATTAAATAAATCTGGTGAATTTTCAAAAATGAACTATTACCCAATTGTCCCTCACCTAATTAAATTTTGATGACAATGTCATTATTTGATGATTTTACCAGTTTATCTGGTCACAGTTATTTTCAAAAGCCCAACTTCCAATTGATCAGGCAGGAACAATTTTTTTAACATCCTTAATAAAGCGTCTTCTACCAGTTTATCTCGTCACAGTTATTTTCTTCTTGACCCTCAGGCAGCTAATTAAATTCAGAGTGGTGACATCAGGAATATTTATAGACTCATGAATACTATTATTTGATGATGATGTCTTCTACCAGTTTTATATGGTCATAATTATTTTCAAAATGGACAACTTCCGAGAACATGTCTAGGCAAATAAATTTCCACAACATTTGAGTGACAATGTCTTTACCAGTTTTATCTCCAATTTTTAATTGACAGTTCTGGCATCCATAATAACTATTGTGTCCCCAAACTACCTGTGGAAAATTTGATCAATAAATACATACGACAATTTTCTGTCACACTAGCATTTAGCTCAGCTCTTTCTACTGAAAAAAAGAATCTTTCACAGAATACGCAATTAAGACGACATTTTTATTTTTCAAGACGTGCCTCATAACTAGATTCTGAGATTGTTCACATATATATGTGAGGGCTCTTTTTCGAAGCAGAAAACAAGCTTAAAAAAAAAACTGCAGAACTCAAAAGACGTCGCCTTCATTAGTCACTTGAATTAAGCAATTTATAAAATTTCAAACATATTAGCAGATGTTTAAGCAAAATTCTGCAAAACTGATTAAAAAACTTTTTATAATTTATCATATTCAGATTTAGTTTGGTTTGGTTTGTCGCTCTAGAGTCATTTGTGCACACTTTAGATTAATTAAACCGGGATTAATTTAACATGCATTCGAACCACTAACAAACAATCATCCCACCACCAGTATTCGAACCTGAATCATGTGGTACCAAGGACCAGGGCGCTACCCAAATGGCCATAAGGCCCCTAATTTAATTCAGAGTGATTGGGTGCATTAGAAATATTTATAGACAAATTCATTAACTGAACACTACTGACAACATTATTTGATGATGATGTCTTCTACCAGTTTATCTAGTCACAGTTATTTTCAAAAAGCACAACTTCCATGTGGTACCAAGGGCGGTACCCAGTTGGACATCAGGCAGCTAATTGAATTCAGAGTGGTTGCATTAGGACTATTTTATAGACAATTGCAAATATTGCCATCATCATTTGATGATGATGTCTTCGACCAGTTTATCTGGTCACAGTTATTTTCAAAAAGCACAACTTCCATGGACAATTTTTTAACTTCCATAATAAAGCGTGGCATCTTCGTGACATCTACTGACCCTGAGAACATGTCTCATAATTGCCCACAACAAGTCCGTTTTATCATCTTTAATTGACAGTTCTGGCATCCATAATAACTCTCGTGTCCCTAAACTACCTGTGGATAATTTGATCAATAAATACATACGACAATTTTCTGTCACACTAGCATTTAGCTCAGATCTTTCTACCGAAAAAAGATCTCCCACAGAATACGCAATTAAGACGACATTTTTTATTTTGCAATACGTGCCTCATAATTTTAAACCCGCTAGATTCTGAGATTGTCCATATATATATATATGTGAGGGCTCTTTTGCGAAGCAGAAAACATTACATTTATTGCTTATTGACGAAGAGAGGGAAGTTGGAAAAAATAAAAAATTGCAGAACTCACACGTCGTCAGCTTCATTGATCATTTGAATTAAACTAATTATAAAAATTCAAACATACTAGCAGATGTTTAAGAATTTGCAATATTCTGTAAACCAGATTTAAAACAGCTTTGATAATTTATTATATTCAGATTTGGTTTGGTTTGTCCCTCTAAAGGTCATTTTGTGCGCACTTCATGTTAATTAAATCGGGACCTATAGTTTAACGTGGATTACAAAAACCACTAACAAACATCCCTCTCATCGCCAGTATTCGAACCTTATGTATCTGGTACTAAGGGCCTCCAGGACCCTAATTAAAATCATAGTGGTTACATTAGGAATATTTATAGACAAATAAATTAATTAAACACTATTGCAGTCATCATTTGATGATGATGTCTTCTACCAGTTTATCTGGTCACAGTTATTTTCAAAAAGCACAACTTCCATGAGGTACCAAGGACCAGGATGCTAATTAACTTCAAAATGGTTGCATTGGGAATATTTAGAGACAAATAAATAAATGGAGCACTTTTGTCAACATTATTTGAAGATCCTGTCTTCTACCAGTTTATCTGGTCACAGTTATTTTCAAAAAGCACGATTTCCATGAGGTACCAAGGACCAGGATGCTAATTAACTTCAAAATGGTTGCATTGGGAATATTTAGAGACAAATAAATAAATGGAGCACTTTTGTCAACATTATTTGAAGATCCTGTCTTCTACCAGTTTATCTGGTCACAGTTATTTTCAAAAAGGACAACTTCCATGGACAATTTTTTAACTTCCATAATAAAGCGTTACATCTTCATGACATCTACTGCCCGAGAACATGTCTCATAATTGTCCATTTATCACCTTTAATTGACAGTTTTGGCATCCATAATAACTCTCATGTCCCTAAACTACCTGTGGATAATTTGATCAATAAATACATAAGTCCCCTCCCCCATGAAAATTTTCTGTCACACTAGCATTTAGCTCAGGTCTTTCTTACTGAAAAAGAAATCTTCCACAGAATACGCAATTAAGACGACATTTTTTATTTTTCAATACGTGCTTCATAATTCTAAACCCGCTAGATTCTGAGATTGTCCACATAGTATATATGTGAGGGCTCTTTTTACCCGTAGTAGAAAACATTACATTTATTGCTTATTGGCGTAGAGGAAAGTTAAAAAAAAAAAAAAAAAAAAAACTGCAGAACTCACACGCCGTCGCCTTCATTAGTATTCTGCCAACGCTTCCATTGAAGAGCTAGAAAAAGAAAAGAAAGAAAGAAAAAAAAAAAAAAAAAAAAAAAAAAAAAAGAGTTGCTTTCATTTTGAAGATTGCGCTTTGGGAATGTTAAAGTCCGTTTGTGTGGTCTCCGTTTAGGAGTTTCACAATCGGACACACTAAATAAAGTTCTGGTGACAATGTGAAAAGGCAAGAGTAACTGATTGTTGCTGATACGGCGCAGTTCTTCTCACGGTTTGGGAATTTTAATGAAATTAATTTTAAGTGAGAGTTCTATATCGATAAGAAAAACTCGGCGTGGAATCTCTTTCCGAGTTCTTGTGATACATCTCAGAAAAGTAAGATACTAAAAATATTTTACTCAATTTTTTTTTCTTCTAATGTGTTACAGACTGTATGGCAAGATGGCGTTTTGTGGCTTCATTATATAATTTGATGTATTTTGTTTGGAAAATGTTTTTCCCTGTTGTGTAGTCTCATAATCTGTTCTGTCCTTTGCTATCCCAGGTTTCAGATTAGAATCCTGGAGGTGGATGGCTGTTTGTTAGTGGTTTGGAGTCCACTTTAAACTGTAGGGCCGGTCTGTTTAGCCCTCGTGTACACGAGATGTCCGTAGAGCGACAAACCAAACTCATATTCTGTTTCATAATCAAACACACTAAAATTTCAGAGACCATATAAAAGCCAAAAATAGCTGAGTATATTGATAAGAGCAATTTATTCATTTGGAAGCCTGACGGCGGAATGACTCTAGCACTCGGCGCCACAGGTTTGGGGTTCGAGTCCTGCCGGTACCCATGGATATTTGTAGTGGTTCGGAGTCCACCATAAGCCGTAGGTCAGATCTAGTATTATCATAGAGCGTTGCGGGATTAGTGCTACTCGCATCCGTAGCATATCTTCAAGCTACACGCACCCTGAGTAGTGCTAAAGGAGCAACAGCCGTGCAGTCCTTGCTTATGGCATAAAGATTAACTGTCTCTGTATTGCCAGTTGCATTAGAATAACAACAACAACATCAAAGCAGAGAAAAGCTGATTATATTGATAAGAGCAATCTTTTCGTCTGGGGTGTGATGGCCAGTGACTGGCTCTCAATTCCACAGATTTTGAGTTCGAGATCTGCCGGTACCATGGCTATTTGGTGTGGTTATTAAACCGTAGGTCCCGGTCTACTATGACTACAGAACGTTGGGCCCGGCAACCCTACTCCGTAAAAAGTCAGCGTCACGGAGTCAAATCAGACGTATACGTACGGGTGTACGTATTCCATCTCAACAGAAGCTGCCCTTCCTTGCAAAAGACCACATGGGAAGTGATTCTAGATGCTGTTCTAACTGCACTGTGGCACTAAATAAAGTTCTGGTGACAATGTGAAAAGGCAAGAGTAACTGATTGTTACTGATACGGGCAGTTCTTTTCACGGTTTTGGGAATTTTGAAGAAATTAATTTTAAGTGAGAGTTCTATATCGATAAAGAAAAACTCGGCGTGGGATCTCTTTCCGAGTTCTTGTGATACATCTCAGAAAAGTAAGCAGTTAAATATTAAAAAAAAATATATATATTTGTTTACTTTTTCTTCTAATGTGTTACAGACTAGATGGGACAATGACGTTTTTGTGGCTTCATAGTATAATTTGATATATTTTGTTTTGAAAATATTTATGTTCTGTTGTGTATTCTGTCTTATAATCAGACACATTAAAATTTTAGAGACAATATAAAAGCCATGAATTAGCTGATTATATTGATAAAGAGCAATCATTTCATCTGGGGCCTGATGGCCGAGTGACTCTGGCGCTCGTTACTACAGGTTTGGGGTTCGAGTCCTGCCGGTGTCATGGCTGTCTGGTGTGATTCGGAATCTACTTAAAGCCGCAGGTTCCGTTCTAATATGACTGTCAGGGATGACAACCATGTACCTTAAAAATTCACTGTCGCGTAGCGGAGTCATACTTCTACCTACGGGTGCACCATTACAACAGAAGCTGCCTTCCTTCCAAGTGGACCACGTGGGTTCTTGTACTACGTCTAGATGTTGCTGTCTACCAAGTAGGATAAGAAACAACAAATAACAACTTTTCATCTTCTTCATTGGCGCAACATCCCCATGGTGGTCCGAGGCCGTCTGGCTGCAGGCAGAATATGAGACAGGATATGTTTTCTTTTTACGGGCCCAACGCTCTACATTCATCTTAGACCGGGACGTAGGGTTTAAACAAACATTAACATTAAACACTACAAACATTAATATCACCGCTGGGGCTCGAACTCGACCCCTGTGCACAAACGCCAGAGCATTAGTCACTCGGCCCTCAGGACCTGTAATTTTTTCTGATCGAAACAAATAATAAAATTAATTTAAATTGAGAGTTTATATCAATAAGAAAAACTTTTCAGATTTTTATGAAAGTAATATTCAATTCAATCAAATTCGTAATATTATTTCTAAAAGTAAATACTAGTAATATATATATATATATATATTAATGGCTCTTGTCACTCAGAAAAATAAAAACTCAATTGCTAGGAAAATAGTAATACCAGGAAGCACTACAAACACTCCAATCAGAAAATATGATGTATATTTTCCGATTAAAAAAAAAAAAAAAACCAAAGATTAGTTCTAAAATCATCTAGTAAATAACATCATCTCTTCTTCTCCAATGGCGCAGCAGCCCCATGGTGGGCCAAGACCGTCCTGCCTACTGGCAGATTTCGAAACATGAGATGTTTTCTTTAAAGGGATAGAGTTGTTAGCCTTAGGTCAAATAGTCGTATTATATTTATCGTATTTATTATAGTTTAAAGTGAATTCGAACCCCTACAAACATCCATGGCACAGCCGGGACTCGAACCATACCTGTGGCACTGAGCGCCAGAGTGCTAGTCATTTCTTATTAGAACTTTTCCCATAAGAAAAGCAGACATAAAATACGAAAGAAATATTTTATTCAATATTTTCTAATGCTACGGCTTGGCATTATCATGCATCAGTAAATAAGCACGTTTTTGTTTTTGGAATATTTTGTCTTGCTGTGGTAAGTCTCGTGACCAGCTTTACAATTATACACTTTATAGCGTTCTGGTGATAAAGTGATAACGGTTTTCTTGAAAGACCAAGTTGCTTATGCTGAAGAAAATCTTTCACGGTTTGAAATTTCGGAGAGATCTATTTCGTAAAGAATCAATGGAAAAAAAATTTCAGATTTTAGTGAAAAAAAAAAAAAAAGATCCGGTCCTCATCCAACCAGAAAAAAAGTTTTGCCGTCTTAGTTGTTTTTACAATTTCGTCAGCATTAAAAAGAGGTGACTGAAGTGCAGAAAGTTTCATTTTACTGCTTGCGTGACGTTCTTAACCAGCTAACACCAGTGATGTTTTTAACAAAAAAAAAAAAAAAAAAAAATTTTTTTTTTTTTAAGACTTTAAATGTAAACTCAGAACACGAAATTCATTCCAGTCCTTGTCCTAAATGAAAACAAACACTGAAATAATATCACATTTTTTTTTTAAATTGCAAACATGGAGGAATATGGCCTGGTGTTCTTAGGTTAAGAAAATATTTTATTATTCCTTCAACTTGGAGACTCATCGAGTAAAAATAACAATTAAAATTGTTGGGTTTCTGTCTTAACATGGTCGACCTCGCCCAAGTCCAGAACCCGTGCAGGTCTCATAGAGAAAGGATGGGGAAACCCGGAAAGTCTGACTTGGCTCCGTGGAGCTGAAGAGGGCTGTGCCTTCCAACCTCGCATTTGGTATCATATGGGAGAAAACCCGGAAAACTCATATCAGGTAGTCGACTCAAAAGAAACTGTGGCTCATCTTTTTAAAACAGTGTCTACAATAAAGCCGCCAACGGATGGAACCTCCGCCCGAATGCTCACCAGCGGCGCGCGTTACCACTAAGCCACGAGTCGGGCTAATTAATTAATATTGTAATTCAAAAAAAATAAATGTTTAATATGTATAATATAATATAATTATAGTCACTCGACCATATAAGATAATTTCTGTCTATAATTTTTCTAATTAAAAGCACTAAAATAAATTAGAAATAATTAGATGTCCTAAATGCATATTTGAAGGAAATAAATCACTAACTGAATAAAAAATTATAAATAAACGCAATAGGTATAAATAAGAAAAAAAAAAAAACCTTGAATAATAGCACCAATAAAGAGACGGAACTTGAACCTTGGTTTAAGTGGCACCAATCAAAATCTGTCGTACCGATCTGTCGCCAGAGTTATGAAAAAACGGAACACCGAGAGATAGAATGGAATTTTTCTTCCTTCGAATTTTTAATTACTAAAAATAACGTCCCATAAATAGGCAAAACACGCTTTGTTATGATGAAATGTCATTTAAACATGCTTGAAAATCCTTTTTTGAAGCCTTTATATTCATGTCGAATCAAAATTTGCAACTGGGAAAACCATTGATTACAATAAAGCTTCAAACCGGGGTGTGGGTTTCGAATATATTCGACGGCAAACACAGAAGGCGCGTTACTGTCTCCTTCGCCCCTCTGTTGTTTTGCAAAACATCAATTCTTCACAGTTCGATCAAAACGCATTACTGAATTCACAAGCACAAAAATATATTCACTGACAAACCGTCCAATTGGAAAGGCTATATGAAAACAGTGCGTGTGAAAATTTTACCATGCATTGTATTCAAGCCAAACAATGGTGAGCTTGGGACTTCAGTTCAATTAAGGCTCTAACCGGAGATACGCGGGAATAATTCGAAAAAAAAAAATGGCGTTAATTTTATTTCTAGAAGGGAATCGATGTGTTTTGGTAGATGAATAAATAAATCAGGCAGATCAATGACTCTTGTGAGGACTGTCATAAGCAGCAGGACTTATTTTTTACTACTTCTTTTTTTTTGATAGAGAGGTGCGGTTCTTTTGATGGACTTTTATTACAGTGTAACGCTTAATTAAATGATTAGATAAATTTTTTTTTGTCACTTGAATGAAAGGTTCTTAGATAAAGGATATGATTTATAGCCTGGTGCATTCAGATATGGGGCATGGTTAAAAAATGAACTCTTCAACAAAGCGCTTTGCTTTTTTTTTTGATGTTAGGACACTTGGAATGATCAATATGATGCCAACTATAAATTGCCCATTCACTGACAATTAATTGGGTAAAAGAAAAATATTAATTTGCATCTAATAAATGGATAACTTGTGCTACTTTTTTTTGCGAAATAATGTCTGCTATTTTCGTAATCCACTGGAACATTCGTAAAAACTACTACTAAAAACTGCAATTGATCCAGCTCAAGATCATTTGATTCCAGCTACAAACTGTCCATTCCCTAATTAACCAACCATTCACCAACCAACTAATTGGCGAAATTACCCCAGCTACAAACTGTCCATTCCCCACTAACTAACCAACCAACCATTCACTAACCATTCACTTTTTTTCATTCCTAAATAACTAGCAATGACGTAAACATTCACAAACTAGCTAACTAATTAATTAATTTCCAGCTTCAAACTGTCCATTCCTAACTAACCAACCAACCATTCACTAACTAACTAACTAACTTCATTAATTAATTTCCATCCCCAAACTGTCCTTTCACCAACAATCAAATCGGTAAAGAAAAGTATTAATTTCCATCTAATAATTGAACAACTTGTTCTTCCTTTTTGCAAAATAATGTCTCCTATTTCGTGATTCGTGAGAACATTCACAAACAATTGACGACGATAGGACACTTGGAATATCAATTTGATTCCAACTACAAAACTGTTAAACACTAACAATTAAATCATAAAAGAAAAATATTAATTTGCATTTAATATAGTTAGTGAACAACTTCTTTTTCTTCTTTTTGCGAAATGTCTCCTATTTCGTAATCCATGGAACATTCGTAAAAAATGAGCTTTTCACGACGTTAGGACAATTAAAAGATCAATTTGATTCCAACTAAAAACTGTTCATTCACTAACAATTACATAAAAGTGCTATTATATATTATACTATATAATTGTTATATATAACTATTATATATTATATAAAAGAAAAAATATTAATTGCATCTAATTGAACAATAAACTTTTTCTTCTTTTGAAAAAAATGTTTCCTATTTCGTAAACCATGGAAACATTCAAAAAAATAATTCGCTTTTTTCGACTTTAGGACACTTGTAATATAAATTTGATTCCAACTACAAACTCACAATTAAATCAGTAAAAAGTATTAATTTGCATCTAACAATTTAACAACTTTTTTTTTTTTTGTGAAATGCTTTTTCTGTAATACAAGGGGAACATTCGCAAAAAAAGCTGGGTTTTTCAACATTAGGACATTTGAAATATCAAAGTGATTCCAATTACAGACTGTTCATTCACTCACAGTTAAATCGGTAAAGAAAAAAATATTAATTTGCTTCAATAATCGAACAACTTCTTTTCCTTCTTCGAAATAATGTCTGCTATTTCGTAATCCATGGGAACATTCGCAAAAAACTTACTTTTTTTCGACATTGGGAAACTTGCAAGATCAATTTGATTCCAACTACATATTGTCCATTCCCTAACAATTAAATCGATAAGAAAAATATTAGATTGCCTCTAATAATTGAACTTTTTTTTTTTATGTTAGGACAATTGGAAGATAATTTTGATTCTAGCTATAAACTGTTCATTCACTAGCAATTAAATCGGTAAAAGAAAAGAAATATATTAATTTTCATCTAATAATCGAACAACTTCTTTTCCTTCTTCGAAATAATGTCTGCTATTTCGTAATCCATGGGAACATTCGCAAAAAACTTACTTTTTTTCGACATTGGGAAACTTGCAAGATCAATTTGATTCCAACTACATATTGTCCATTCCCTAACAATTAAATCGATAAGAAAATATTAGATTGCCTCTTTGGTGAACTTTTTTATGTTAGGACAATTGGAAGATAATTTTGATTCTAGCTATAAACTGTTCATTCACTAGCAATTAAATCGGCAAAGAAAAGAAAAATATTAATTTTCATCTAATAATCGAACAACTTCTTTTCCTTCTTCGAAATAATGTCACTATTTCGTAATCCATGGGAACATTCGCAAAAACTTACTTTTTTCGACATTGGGAAACTTGCAAGATCAATTTGATTCCAACTACATATTGTCCATTCCTAACAATTAAAATCGGTAAAGAAAAAATATTAATTTGCATCTAATAATCGAACAACTTCTTCTTTTGCGAAATAATGTCTGATATTTCGTAATCCATGGGAACATTCGCAAAAAACTTACTTTTTTTCGACATTGGGAAACTTGCAAGATCAATTTGATTCTAGCTATAAACTGTTCATTCACTAGCAATTCGGCAAAGAAAGAAAATACTAATTTTCATCTAATAATCGTCTTCGAAATAATGTCCCTAACATGGGAACATTCGCAAAAAATCGACATTGGGAAAAAGATCAATTTGATTCTAGCTATAAACTGTTCATTCACTAACAATCAAATCGGTAAAGAAAATATTAATTTGCATCTAATAAACAACAACTTCTTCTTTTTTTTTGCGAAATAATGTCTGATATTTTATGGGAACATTCATAAAAAAACTTTTTTCGACATTGGGAAACTTCCCAAGTTCAATTTGATTCTAGCTATAAACTGTTCATTCACAATCAAATTGGTAAAAGAAAAAAATATTAATTTGCATTTAATAATCGAACAACTTCTTTTCTTTTTGCGAAATAATGTCTGCTATTTCGTAATCCATGGTAATCCCACATCAATCCAATTCATAAACGTTTTTGTGTGAATGTGGATTTCGTAATCCACATTCACACAAAAACGTTTCACAGACTTTGCTGCTAATTTACCCTTTTTTTTCTCACAAAGCTTAATGTTTAAATGAATCAAGCTGGATTCTCACCAAGAAATGAGAATTTAAAGGGCTAAAAAATAAAATCGATTCTTTCATTGACGTGGTTCATCACTAAAAGTCTTAATTTAAAAAAAAAAATAAAAATCTACATTGCATGCGTGTTTACATTATCCTAAATATAATTTGAAAGACAAACTAAAATAAATTTCGATAAACTTTACAACTTAATAATCTTGGATAGAACAAAGCCAACAGAAACGGTATACATGCCGTTTGCAAACTTTAAAATACACTTTTCTTACTTTTAAATCCACCTAGTTTGTCTTTGCAAATTGCCATATACGAAAATTCGCTTTGGATTTATAAAAGAATAAAAATTCGACAAAATTAGAAATGAAATAAATTATATCTTCAAAGGATTAAAATTTTAAATGAAAATTTCAAATTAATTTTTAATTTTTTTTTTTTTTTTACTTTCAAAAGACTGGTTGTTTAAAATTCTTAATAAGTTTTTATCAGAAAAGAAAATTATAAATTTTTAATTTAATGCTGCTATACTGTAATTGATTTTTTATTTATTTTACAACTGACATTTATTAACTTTTAACATTAAGAATTTTTAAAAGATATTAAAAATTCTAAAAATTTTTGATTAAAGTCGATTCATTAAAATCGAAATTTTTTAAAAAGGTAAAACAAATTCGTCTAAAAGTGTATATGTCAACGGTTATCAACTTTCTTACTTTTGTGATCATTTTAAAAAAAGAAATGTTATTATTTACCCTACTTTAAATTAAATATTATTTATATAAATTTTATTTTTTTATTTTTAAATATTATTTTTCTGATATTAATGTTCTTCATTTTCTAATAATAACATATGGTAATAGATTTTGGGTTGCTTTAAAATGATTCATTTCTTTCTGGTTCTATTATTTGAAAAAAGAAAATCAACACATTTTTTTTCAAAAAGTTAAATAAAAAAATTAATGAAATAAAAATATAATTAGTTAATTTATTTAAATAAAATATTTAAATTTCGAATTCAATTAATTGAATTGAATGATTCGTTACATTATAAAGGCTTCGTTCGAAACTTTTAATAATAATATATGATAATAGATTTTGGTTTAAAAAAAAAAAAGATTCATTTCTTTATGGTTTTATTATTTGAAAAAGCACATTTTTTTCAAAAAAAATTAAATGAAAAAATTAATCAAATAAAAATAAAAATAAAAAAAAAAAAAATTAAAGATTTTATTTGAATAAAATATTTAAATATTGAAGTGGATTAATTGAATTTAATGATTCGTTATATTATTATGAAGGCTTCCTTCCAAACTTTCTAATAATAATATATGATAATAAATTTTGGTTTCTATAAAGTGATTCATTTCTTACTGGTTCTATTATTTGAAAAAAATTAATAAAATAAAAATATAACTGATTAAAATTTTATTTAAATAAAGTATTTAAATATAAAAAGTTAATTAATTGAATTTAACGATTATTTATAATATAAAGGTTTCGTTCAAAACTTTGGAAATACTTGACTCTGAACCGTGATTTCATTAAAAATCCGAACAGAAGGGCGATTATCATAAAACAAAGAGTGGTTGTGTAAAATACAATCATTTTGTATTTGTCAATGCGTATCTTAAACAGATAAATTTGTTTTTTAATTTAAATTGATAAGTTGCTCGTATTTATTTATAAATATTCTGAACTGTATTTTTACATTGATGTCTGAAAAGAAATGCAGCTGCTAATATAAATGGTAAATGCAGCTGGTAATAACAATGTTCCTGTTAGTTTTTTTAACCTCCGCTTTTTGCTATCAATAAGTGCTTGAATAGAAAAACTTTCTCGAAATGAAAGAAAATTAAGAAGAAATAAAAATAGCACATAAATTAAATCAGAAAATGAATCCACCTTTTTTCCTTAAAAATAATAAAGATGTTTCAGTCCACAATATCAAAACATTAGTCCACCGCTTTCTTTCATTTTTATTTATAATAGAAAAACTTTTTTCTGAAATATCAATATGAAAATTTAAACCAAAATCTTGCACAAAGAAATAAAAATAAAAAATATAATGAAAATAAAGGAATTATAAATACTGATTTTGCCTTTAAAAATAAAGCACGTGTACTTAAGGGTTAGATGTTTCAAGAAAACATAATTATATAAAAAACATTAGAAATCCAGATACTACATGTTTACAAAACACCTTTCACTGCCTCCCCCCTTTCCCTCCTTCCATGAGACCACACGGGTTCTTGGACTTGGTCTAGATGTTTTAAAAGTGGAGTAAATAATAAATAATAATAACAACAATAAATAAAAAAAAAAATAAAAAATTTAAAATAAAAAATTTTGCAAAAAAAAAAAAAAAAAAAAAAATAAATAAAAAAATTCGCAAAAAAAATATACATTTTAAAATAAAGTGAAAAAAAAATTGAGCATTTGAAGATCGCAAGATATATCTAAATATTGTTTTGCTAAAATTATAAAATAAAGCACGTGTACTTAAGGGCTAATTTATTGATTATAAGAAAAAAATTAAGTAAAATTTTAAAATCAACATCTTACGAGAAACAGATACTACATGTTTACAAAACACATAACATGCCCCATACACACTGCCTCCCCCCCCCTCCTTCCATGAGACCACACGGGTTCTTGGACTTGGTCTAGATGTTGCTGTCTACCGAAGTGGAGTAAATAATAATAATAATAACAATAAATAAATAAATAATAATAAAATAGTATTATAAATAAATAAATAAGAATGTGCAAAAAAATAAATAAATAAACGCAAAATCTCATAAAAATAAATATACATTTTAAAATATAATGAAAAAAATTGAGTATTTGACAATTACGTCATATATATCTAAATATTGTTTGGTGTAAACCTTCCAAAATATAGCATCGAGGGTTGATTGATTGATTATACTAAAAAAAAACACAAGTAGAATTTTTAAAATCCAATATCTTACGATGAATACAGATACTACATGTTTACAAAACACATAACACGCCTCACACACACACTGCCCCCCCCCCCCCCGTTCCCTGAGACCATATGGGTTCTTGGACTTTGTCTACATGTTGCTGTCTACCAAGTGGGATAAATAATAATAATAACAATAACAATAAATAAATAATAATAAAATAATAATAGTAAATAAATAAATAGAGTCGTGCAAAAATTAAACCAAAAATCTTGCAAAAAGAAATACACATTTTAAAAATATAATGAAAATAAATTGAGTATTTGACAATTACGTCATATATATATATATATGTCAGATATAAATATTGATCAGTGTCAATATCTTACGATGAATACGTTCTAAAATCACAAAAATTACGTTCTTGTGATGTTGCTGTCTCAGGATAAATAATAACAATAACAATAAATAAATAATAATTATTAGATTATTTGCAAAAAAAAAACCAAAATCTTGCACAAATAAATAAAAATAAAAAATTAATGTAAATTTTTAAAATCCTAAAAAAATCCAAAACTCTTAAATCCAGATACTACATGTTTACAAAACATATTTTTGTAAACATGTAGCGCTTGCAAACAATGAAAAGCGCTTAAGGTCATTTATTCGTCATAAGAATGCAATTAGACAGTGAATCACTGAAAAACAAATATAAAGTCATTTTCGTTAAGGCGTTGTGGATACTGCACACAGTTATTTAAGGTCTTTCTTTTCTTTTTTTTTTTTTCTCTTTTCCTCTTTTTTCTTCTTTCTGTTTTTCTTCTTGGTCATTAACAAGAAAAACGTTTATGACTGGGAACAGTGACTGCTATTGTCGTTTCCTAGTAGTTCGGAATTTCTTTTTTTTTTTTTTTTTTTTTAAAGTTTATTTATGCCGTGGGAGGTCTACGTTATAGAAGAATTCTTGGCAAAACCATATAAAAGAGAAGTTTTTTTTTTTAGTTTTCTTTACCTCACTTTGGACATTAATGTTCAACAGGTTTCATGGAAAAAGCCAACTGATAAACTACTACCATTAAATAATTTTTAATAAATCCTTAAATTCAACACGTTTTGAATATACATAAGTTTAGAATTATGCAAAAGTTTTGCAGAATTTACCTAAACGATATTGAAAATGTCCTTGAAGCTTTAAATCTTCAAAAATATTAAGGTAACGACATTATAACTAAATGCTACTTTAAAATTTATCAAAATAATTCAATTAAATTTATTTAATTTTTATTATTATTATTATTATTATTATTATTTTTGTTAAAGCTCTCTTGGACATTAATGTTGCACAAAATCCACTGATAAGCCACTACATTAAATAATTTTTAATAAATCCTAAAATGCAATAAGTTTTGAATATGCCTCAGTTTGGAATTATACAATAAGTTTTGCAGAATTATTTTACCGAAGCAATATTGGAAATATCCTTTAAAGCCTTAAAATCTTCAGAAACATTAATATTTCAAGGAAAAAATACACTGATAAACCACTACCATTAAATAATTTTTAATAAATTCTAAAATGGAATAAGTTTTGAATCTGCATAAGTTTAGAATTATGCAATAAGTTTTGCAGAATTAATTTACAGAAGCGATATTGGAAATGTCCTTTAAAGCCTTAAATCTTCAGAAACGTTAGGGTAACGACATTACAATCAACTGTTACATCAAAATTAATTAATATAATTTAATTAAATGTATTTTTTTTTTTTTTTTTTTTTTTTTTTTTTGTTAAATCTCTCTTGGACATTAATGTTGCACGGGTTTCAGAGAAAAATCAACAGATAAACCACTACCATTAAATAGTTTTTTAATAGATACTAAAATGCAATAAGTTTTTAGAATTTAAGTTTTGCAGAATTATTTTATGCGAAGCAATGTTAGAAATGTCCTTTAAAGCCTTAAATTTTCAGGAACATTAAATTAATGACATTAAATTAACTGCTACATCAAAATATTTTAATTAAATTTATTAAATTTTTTTTTGTTATAGCTCTCTTGTATATTAATGCTATACAGGTTTCCTGGAAAAAAATCTATTGATGAACCCTGGTTAATTTTTGATCACTCATTTAAGTTAATTAACCAAGAAAATTTGCTTTAAACATCTAAATAAAAGGGAACATATCAGATAAATTTCATCAAAAGTATTATACAAAGCATCTTAATTAGCAATTATAGTTAAACAATTTATCATGTGGAAAATTGGCAATTGGTCAAGTCTGACAGATTCAAAAGAGGTTTTATATGGAAGGAAATGCCATTTAGAAGAGATTTTAATTACAACAAAAATAATTTTAATTTTAGACAAATAACATTTTTAGATTACAAGATAGTAAAAGCAAAACTAAATAAAAACTACATACTAACTGTTATACTTTTTCTTTTCAAAGCAATTTTGCGCAGAGTTTTTTTTTTTTTGAGTACCATCCCTAACTAGTAATCGATTACTAACTAACTAATAATCTAGTAATCGAATACCATCCCTAACTAGTTACAGCTGTTAAACCAAATGTTTACCATTCCACGCTATCCGCTATCAGATGATATACTAAAAATATATACATATAGATGATAAATATGTACATATTCTAATTAACATCTATTTAACTAATTAGCGTTCTAATGGAAATATTTACCATTCCACTCTATCCGTGGTTAGGCTATAGATAAATATGCGCATGTTCTAATTAACATTTACATTCTATTAATTAGCATTTAATGGAAATGTTTACCATTAAATGCTATCCGTGGTCTGGCTATGGATAAATATCCGCATGTTCTAATTAACATCTACTTAACTAATTAGCGTTCTAATGGAAATATTTACCATTCCACGGTGTTCGTGGTCGAAATAAAGATAAATATCCGCATAGTTTAGTTAACATCTACTTAACTAATTAGCATTCTAATGGGAACTCTTATTCGAACGTTTATATTCAGTTTAATTATTTACTTACTTATCTATCTTAACTTCATCAAAGCAATTTGTTTGTTTAGAACTTTGGGGTTATTCTGTTGGAACGTTCTTATCGGAATATCTAGTTTATTTTTTAATTATTTACTGAAAGTCAAAAGCAAACTAATGATCATTTAGAATTTTCGAACATCATTAAAGTCACTGATAAAAAATTATTGTTTTGAATTTTCAAGTCACGTTACAATTTAAAAGCAACCAAAGCTATATTATTTTCAAAGCAACTAAAATTTATTCCAACAAAGCAAATTATAAAAATATAAAAATAATGCTTAGTTGGAATTTTTTCATAATGTATCGTCTGATTGGCTAAAAACAATTAAACGAAATTTTAAGTGTTGCCACTCAGAAGAAAAGGTTACTAAATACACGTGATTATAACATCAAAAATAAAAAGTTCTTAAAATTATTTTTAGATGGAAATGCATATAATTTTTGCATAAATTAACAATTAAAAATTAAATTATTAACTATTATATTAATTATTAACTTATTATTTATTATTAAAAATTAATTAATTAACAATTTAAAAACAACTAAAACTCATTCCACCAAAACAAACGGTAAAATTATAAAAATAATGTTTAGTTGGAATTTTTTCATAATGTATCATGTGATTGACTAAAGCAATTAAACGATATTTTAAATGTTGCCACTCAGTCAAATAAAAGAAAAGATTACTAAATACACGTGATTGTTACATCAAAAAATCAGGTTCTTAAAAAAATTTTTAGAAGGAAGTACATATAATTTTTGCAATAATTTTAATTAATAATTTTTTTAATTTTAATAATTTAATTTAAGAATTTTAGCTATATAATAATTTTTTTGCGATAATAAAAATAAACAAATTCATCGTGTTTTTTCATATAATTATTCAGACAAACAGAAGAAAAGAAAAATACGTGATACTAAAAATTTTTTAGAAGGAAGTACTTACAATTTTTGCATAAACACAAAATAAAGAAACTTTTTTTTTTTTTGTTTAAATATAATTATTTTCGATACTATTAAATTTGATACTATTAATACTAAATTTGATAATAAATTTACGATTCTAAATACAATAATTAATTTGTAAACGTAACGCGGGATTGGCTAAAAACAATTAAACGAAATTTTAAATGCTGCCACTCAGTCAAACAGAAGGAAAGGTTACTAAATTCACGTGATTATAACATTATAAAAATTAAAAGGATCTTAAAATTATTTTTGGAAGTATATATAATTTTTGAATAAACATAACTTTTTTTTTTTTTTTAAATATAACTATTTTCTCTAAAAATACGATATTAAGATACTAAATTTGATACCAAATACGATAATAAATTTACAATACTAAATGCGAAATTAAATTTGAGTATCTGAGGGTAGTATTTATTTTCCCCTTTTTTGATGAAATTAAATTCGTAATTGGCATGTAATTGATAAGAGTATATATAATTACAATTTTATGCTGTATAGACAAATCTAGTATTCTAATATGAAAAGAATGCTAACTTTTATAAAAGAATTTTTAAATTGGTAAATTTAAGAATAATTTTCTAATGTTAAGGATTAGCCACACCTAATCACTAACACTAAATAATTTAAGAATAATTTACGGCAGAAAATCGGACAAAAAACGTTTCAAAAACAAACTTAGCAAGCCAAATTTAGAATAGAATAGTATCCGTAATGTGAAATTATATCAGGTAATAGTTAAGAAGTACCAGAACACTTAAAGATTAAATTACGAACTAAAACCTTCAGTAAATTTAAATCTACTGGTAATAAAAGAAGATATAATTACAAAAATATTACTAAGTTAAAAGGTATTAAAAAATGAACAATCTTGTAGCAGGACAGTTCAACTCTCTGGCCAACATGCAGATAGACGTCGATTCAAGTTGAAAATACTACTATACTTTATAAAACATAGAATTTTTTACTTATTTTTTAAAAAACCAAATCTTATTATATAAAAATATAAGAAAATTAATAAAAATGAAATATACATTTTTTTATTTTCAAAATATTTCTTATTTCCTTGATTAAAAACCATTTGGCCAACTAAATGCCTAACATATAATTTCTTAAAAAGCGTCCTGATGGCCAATTGGCTAGCGCTCTGACCTTTGGTACTACATGCTTCAAGTTTGAATCGTGGCAGTGGCATGAATGTTTGTTGGTGGTTCAGAATTCACTTTAAACTCTAGATCCCGGTCTAATTAGTCTAAAGTGTGCAAAAATGACCGTAGAACGACAGCCAAACCAAATTAACAAAGAAAAAGGTAAAAAAATTATTATAATACGACATTTTTACTTATTTTTCCTGAGATATATAAATTGCGCAATATTTATTACATTTATTTTTTTACTTAACAATTATTGTTAAAGTTAATGCTTTTAAATTGACCTCAAAGACAATTTTTTTAATGTGATTCAGGTGAGTAAAAATCTGACATCGTTTTTCTAGAACTTTAATGTTCTAATAACTATTACACCAAGAAAAGAGGAAAAAATACAATATCATAAACAGACACATCATCATCAGTGCCGCAACACCCCTTGTTGGGCCAGGGCTGTCTGCCTGGTGGCAGATTTCGAAACCCGAGATGTTTTCTTTTTACGGGGTAGGATTGTCAGCCCGAAGACATACGCTGTACAGTCATACAAAACCGAGATCTACGGTTTAAAGTGGATTCGAACCAGTACAAACATCCATGTCACCGCCGGGACTCGAAAACGAAACATATCGCACAAAGCTTCGAGATCAGGCGCTTAAAGGCATTTGGTTTGATTTGTCGCTCTATGATCATTTTTTTTTTGCACACTTTGGCCTAATAAAACCGGGACCTAGAGTTTAAAGTGGATTGTAAAACAGGTTTCGGGTTTGAATCCGGTGGTGGCATGGACTTTTGCAGTGAATCGGAATCCACTTTGAGCCGTAACCCCGGTCTCATATGATCGTAGAGCGTCACAGACCCCAATCAGACTTCTCACCCACATCATTCCCAAACTGTAAAGGGGCAACTCAGCTCTAGGCACAGTGATATGTGTAGTGTAGTAGTTTAACGTGAATTCCAAACCACTAACAAACATCGATGCCATTGCCAGGATTCGAGGCTGAAACTTGTGGTACCAAAGGCCAGAGAAATAGAAACATAAAAAAATCAGTTTCATAAATGTATACAAGGTTTGGTTTAGTTCGTAGCTCTACGGTCATCTTGTGCACACGAGGGCTAAACAGCCGGGGACCTAAAGTTTAAAGTGGATTCCAAATCCCTACAAACATCCATGGGACAGCCGGGACTCGAGCCCGAAACCTATGGTACCGAGTGCCAGAGCGCTAACTACTCGCCCATCAGGCCCCTGATTCCGAACCATTACTACTATTACTACACAACACTGCACCACACCATACCACATCACATCATATCACTGTGCCTAGAGCCGAGTTGCTCTTTTACAGTTTAGGAATGATGTGAGGGAGAAAATGTCTGATTGGTCACTGTAATGCTCTATACGACGTGACGTAGTCTGTGACGGCCATATGAGACAGGGACCTACGGCTTAAAGTGGATTCCGAGTCACTACAAACATCCATGCCCCAGCCAGGATTCGAACTTCAAATCTATACAAAGGATTAAGCTTTATAGAGACAATAATTCCATGGTAATCAAAATCAAAATTCCTTGGTTTTTCTGCATGTTGAAAGCATGGAATTCGGCAACTTTCATCCAAAGCTTACGTGATAAATGTTATTCAGGTAACGTAATACCTCGCAGTAATGCGATCGTTTTTCAGAACGGTTTTTAATCTATGCTAATTTATGCAGGTGTCAAGATTCCACGTTTGGTCACCGGCAGTTATGCATACGTTAATGGCCGAAAGAATTTTAATTAAGTTTCAGATCTCAAGGTTATGTAAACTGTCCGAGTTTATTGTTCTACATGGTTTTAATTCTAAATGATCTGACAGCCACTTTTTGAAAACATAGTTAGCATGAGAATCACGATATTTCACGAATTTCAATAGACAGTACCGCTGAATTATCTTATGCATGATTGCTTTAAAATAGTGGGACAGAGCTGTAAGAAAGACGTTAAGCTTTCTGTAGACATCACGTTTTGACATTTATTTATTATTATTATTATTTGAGTTGAATCATATCTAACTGAAAAATAAATTTAAATGTCTCGTTGAAATATTAATTGCGAAATCGAATCAACAATGAAAATAAAGAACAGAGAGTATGTCAGCACTGACCACGTTTTATTCCTTGCAGTAACAGGAGTTTGCAATTAATGTTAGTTTATATATGCACTATTCTAATAATAACAATAATAAAAATAATAATTTAAGAAATCTATTTAAATCCCAATTCATAAACAGAAAACTAAATTCTTGTTATATAAAACCCTTATTAAATCTATTTTGGTCCATGGCTCTGAAACATGGACTTTGGCATGATCTGATGAGGCCCATTTGGGTCTATTTGAGCGGAAGACTTTAAGGGCTATTCTCGGAGGTGTTAGTGAAAGTGATTGTTTGAGAAAACGGTACAACTCATAAATATACAAATGTTATAAAGACCCAGATATTATAAAATTTATTAAGATCAATAGATTAAACTGGGTTATTCATGTATTTAGAATGAATGATTTAAACCCTGTTGTTTTGGCAAAGTCAAAGCGACAAAGAGGACGACCCAGGTTACGATGCATAGACGCAGTTGAAAGGGATTTTGCTGTACTGAAAATTAGGAATTTGTGGACCCTTGTCACTCAGAGGAAGGCAAGGAAATCTTTACAAAGGCAAGCCTTGCCATAATCTGGGCTGTCGTGCTAATGGTGATGATAATGATAATAATAATAATAATTGTAATCAGCTTGGCTGGTATACAGGTTACCCATAAAGTTTAGAATTTAATGTATTAACAACAGCAATCTTAAAAAATAAAAAATAAAAACTATAGAACTATAAAAATATATAAAATAAATACATATATATATAGCTATAGAAAACTATATAATTTTCTTTTCTTTCACTATGAAATAAAATTGTTTTTGCTTTCAATCAGACAATCTTTCAGAAAAAATTTTTTACATTATATAATTTATTAATTATATAATTATTAGCACACGAAAGAAATTTAAAATAAACAACTAAGAATAGTTCGTGAAAGAAATTAAAAAAATAAAGCAATAAATGAATGAGAAACGTTGAAAGTGGTAAAAAAAAAAACGAAAATTTTATCAAGGCATAAAAAAGTGATCGAAGAAACCGAAAACATCGCTACCCAAAAAACAATATCCATAGTTTTATGGATAATAAATATTCCGGAATATTCTCTTAATTTTATTAGCATTTAGAAGTCACATGAACGCTGCCTGTCAACAGATATGTCAGTCTACAATGGTTCTTCAACTTCATAATTTTCACGTTCCTTTCAATAAGTTTTTGTCACTGCTCTTTTGATCTTTCTCGTTATTATTTAGCGTCATAAAGATTTTGATGTTTCATTCGATTTTTTTACATTAATGATATATTAATATCAGGATTTTTTTTTCAAACTCAACTTTAAAATATCCAAAACATTACTAATGTAAGTTTCAATAAGTCATTTCTTAATATAACGAAAACTAACTAAATAAAATTTTAATTTCTTATTGTATTTAACATATGAATAATTTTAAATATCGCATATTTAACATATGAATAATTTTAGCATTAGAAACAGAATCGATGTGACCAAAAGAATAAAATGTTGAGCTTACGAACTAGAGGAAAGAATTGAAATTATTATTAGTATAATTTTCAGTAAATAATGCCATAATGTAACGAAAACTAACTAAAAAGTTTAATTTCTTATTGTAAAAATAATCAATCATTTTTAATAGTGTCGGTTATCTAAAAGCGTGTTAAGTGTTAAGCTAGTTTGTTTGGTTGTTTAATATATATCTCTAGCTTAATAAAAAAAAATAATCTTATTATACTTAACATATGAATAGTTTTAAGTATCACATATTTACAGCAATGAGTTTTAATATTAGGATCAATATGACCAGAAGAATAGTGTGTTGGGTTTTCGAAGTTGGGGAAATGGGTTCGAAATTATTATTATTAACCGGCAGTATAAGTACGCTATTGTAAAAGGAGCAAGAATTTTTAAAAATTTTAAAGTCGGAAATTTCTTAAACTTAAAAGATTAATTATTTGTAAATTATGAAGTTTATAATGATATATATTTGCCAAAAATTTTTTTTTCCATTTTTTCCCGTTATTTTCTTTTTCTCAAAGAGATTAATTTTTAAGTGTGGTGAGTGTCAAACCTAACAGTTTGAAACCACTATGCCGCATGTAATCAGTAGTCATCATTTCAACTACCTAATGTTGATGCAGCCGCTTATCTACCTTGAAATTTTTGTAAAGTTATTTGCTATACATTTTTTAACATATATTATATTAAACGCCATCGCATTATCGAAAAATGTACCACAAAAGTAGATTCTTCGACCACAAAATTCTTAGATACACACACACACACAAACAACAACAACAAAAAATAATGATAATAAATGTAATAGTATGGAATAGAATAAATAATATAAATGGAATAGTATGCGCAGTATAGCCTATACATATCAACCTACACTGAAGTTTTTGGAAATGATTGGAAAATAATACTGGGTTGGCACAAGTGCCATTCTAAAAAGAATGCGACCGCTTTTTTCTTCTTTCTCCA